>JAWQFJ010011234.1:10000-18436 GCA_034096865.1 Theodoxus fluviatilis
GTGTTGTTTGTTTGTTTATTCGTTCATCCATCGGTCCATTGTTTGTTTGTTTGTTCATTCGTTTGTTTGTTTGTTTGTTTTTGTGCTTTTCAGAGAAGTTGATTTCCCTGAATGCCTCCTGTCCGTGCATGTTCCCCCTGTGGGGAGGGAGTAAGATAGACCCGCCACGTCTCCCGACGTGTTTCGTAAACGGTGACAAACTACTCAAGTCAACATTTGTTCTTACTGTAATCAGGTCTTGAATTCTCATGGTCAGTGGCCTAGCATAGCCTGTAGAAGATAATATATCGCTGTACATCATCATCATCATCATCATCATCATCATCATCATCACCTTCACCATCACCAGCATCAGCATCAGCATCAGCACCATCACCATCACCATCACCATCACCATCATCATCATCAGCAGCAGCAGCAGCAGCATCGTCATCATCATCATTGTGATGACTACTTTCATAGATATGCTGCCTAACTAAGAAACAAAGCTCTCTTTTTGACTAGAATAGTTGTGTGTATGTTTCTCGTTATCATGCTGTTGTTCGTATTACCACTCATTTCAAATTATGACGCTGTATGCAACAAAGCATTGTTCTTGAGAACAGGTGCAGATATGAACTGGGTGTGCATGCATTGACAAAAGTCCTCAATTTTCAGAGTCTGTGGTGGAGCCGTCACAGACATGTAACCCAAGTTCGTCTCTAATCGCTCTGGTCACGTGTGTCAGCCTGCTCGGACTCCTCATAGGAATTCTCTCTGGAATCGTCCTTGGAACCAAGCATCGTAAGTGGACTTGAATTTCTCCTAAAAAAAGAAACGCTCTTCTTGATTCATGGTACAAATGTTGGAAAGTTTAGCCACCCATACGTTTCATGTGCTCCATGAGATATTTTTTAAGAAGAAGTTATGATTTTTTTTATTAATGCAGACAACATTTTAGGGATTGTTGTTGAGGCACTCATCGTGTCTTCTGTTTCCTTCATTGCAGACCGTTTAGTTCGAAACCTCCATAATCAGCTGCAGAACTTCATGAGAGCCAACAGTCACCATGCTCGGGTGAGATACCTATCAAAACGACAAAGGGAACATCTGTCAGATGGAGCAGGAGGAGGTGAAGAAGAAGGGAGTGGTCCTTTGAAAAAGAGTCACACCCTCGAAAGACTCTATGACAAAGCCAAGGTCTACATCTTTCCATCACTCGTCTCTCCCAGGGAAAGGACCGCGTCGGAGAGCGATGGAGACACTGAGAATGAATCAACGCCTCTTCTTTTGCCTTTAGACCTGAAACCGTCAGCGGAACAGGAAGAGTTTGAAGTCAAGAATTTGCTCAGATTAACTCTCCAAAATTCCAAGTCAACGAGAGCAGAAGAGTTGCCAAGCTTTATCCTGCACAACACTCGACTCAGTCAACAGGAAAACGTAGTTTTGGTTCTTGACAAGAAGTTGGGGGTTGTTGTATTGATTGTGAATAAAAATTTGAATCTGAAGAATCTGCGTTCAACAGAGGAGGCAGTGCGACACCTGGTGGAGGCCAGGGCGACAGTCAAGCGGAAGCTGCAAGGACTGGTGACATCCGGGTCTGTCCAAGCCCTCCTGTGCCTGCCCAACATGACTCAAAACGAGGCTGATGAGCTCAGACATCGCGTCAAGGTAGATGTTCGTTGGCCTTCTATGATCCGTCTGTGTGTTTGTGTGTGCGTGTGTGTGTGTATGTGTGTGTGTGTGTGTGTGTGCGTGTGTGTGTGTGTGTGTGTGTATGTGTGTGCGTGTGTGTCAATGTGTATCCATGTGTGTGTGTGTGTGTGTGCGTGTGTGTGTGTGTGTGTGTGAGTATATGTGTACGTATGTTTTTGTGTGAGTGTGTGTGTGTATGTGTGTGTTTGTGTGTGTGTGTGTATGTGTGTGTGTGTGTTTGTGTGGGTGGGTGTGTTTCCATGTGTGTGTGTCCATGTGTGTGTGTCCATGTGTGTGTGTGTGTGTGTATGTCTGTGTGTGTGTGTGTGTGTGTGTGTGTGTGTGTGTGTGTGTGTGTGTGTGTGTGTGCGCGCGCTTTTGTCTGTCTTAATGTATCTTTGTCTGTCCGACTGTCCACCCCCTGCTTACCTGCCTATCTGCCTGACTTCTGGCTATTTGGCTGGCTGTCCCCCCGTCCGTCCATCCATCCATCTGTCTATCTGCCTATCCAGGTGTCTCTCTCTCTCTCTGTCACACACCTGCGCGGGCGCACGAGGTCACACACTGGTCCTGACTGATATGCAACAGATGCTGCGTTCCCACCCTGACGTAGAGCTGCTTGCTGGACAAGACTCTGAGGACTTCAGGCAGTGGGTGGAGCGTAAGGGAACAGCACGGGACAGGAAGTTGAGGGAGTTCAGCAGTGAGGAAGGAGACCCTCCAGACACCATCTACAAGATGGTCGTCAGCAGGTGAGTCCCTGTTGAACTGGAATGCAACAGATACATACATACATGGAAGGCACATTCATCACTCCGTTGCTATTCGATTTTCGTCTTCCTCACCCCCCACCCTCCTCCCCTCAAACACACACACACACACACACACACACACACACATTCACATATAAGTATGGCTTTTCCCCCTGAGGAGCCCAGATTTTGGACTGGAGGCTGTCTTCTTTTCTTGCAGGTTCCTGACTGTAGATGGCAATGATCAGCCTGGAGGTTTCCATGACGTTGCTGACCTTGTCGAGTCCTTGCTGCTGACCCCTGCCCAGGTGGAGGTCAGGGACAGCACGGCCAGACTGCTGCATATCTGGGGACCTCCCGGCTCTGGCAAAACAACGCTCCTGGTGCACAGAGCCAGGCAGTGGCTGGCAGAGGGGAAGAACCTGATCCTGGCGGTAGGGAGGGAGTTCTACGACTTACAGCTCTTTCAAATCGAGAAGGCCGTCCGGAGGGGACATGGGAAAGAAACAGGCAGCAGAATTCGGGTTTGTCGCACTTTGCAGGAGATAATGAGAAATGGGAAGGATCTAAGGGGCAAATATCCCAACGCTGATGTTTGCGTCATCGTTGACGTTCTCAGTGAACCCTGCTTTTTGAAGCTATTGCTTCGAGATGTCAGATCTGGAAACCTCACCAACGTTTGGAGCACTGGGTGGGAGAACCTTCACTCTGCCGCCAGAGACCTCTCACCAGAGCTGAACGCACTTGGCTGGGAGAACATCCATCTCCCTGACTGCATCCGATGCACGGACAGCACGGTGGAGTTGCTGAATCGGCTGGGACACGGAGTCTTCCCTCCCATCCCTTCCTGCAGCGTGCCTCGAGTCCAGGTCATCCCAGCATGGAGAGTGGTGGACCACTGCCTCCACTCTGACCCCACCTCCACCCTGTCCGGCTGTGGCCACTGCAAGAAGGAAATGTCCACTGCAATTCCTTCCATGGAGCAAGGTCTGCAGTGGAACAACTGGATCGCCCTTCACACAGGGAACCTCAACGTCTTCGTTGACTGCGAGCCTGTACACGAGACCTTAACCTCTCTTGGACTTATCGTCTCCTACGACAGCAACACCTACCTGCGCAATGAGGCAGTCCTGGCCAGCTCTGCCTCTGGCCCAAACATATCAACTTCCAATAAGAAAAACGGTATGGAAAGGCAGGGTCATGTGGTCTGTGAGAGCAAGGTATCTTACAGTAAACGTGGATAAAACACGCTGTCATACCTGTGTATCTTTAGCCGTGATTTCAGAACGTTTTCTAACGAGACTTTCTCATCTGGGCTGCATTTATACTAAGTGTGCATATACATTTTCTCTCCTTCTGATAGTTTAATTGCTCTCAGCACCAAAACTTATCCTAGCTTTTCAGATATTTGCATTTTTTTCCAATTCAAGACCTCCTAGGTCACACATTTCAGTTTAACATTGTATCGTCATCATCATACGATTACTTGATTCTTAAAAGAGTGTGATGTTTGTCGCTCTTGGCACTTACTAAACAGTTTGGAGTCACATGTTGTAATTGGATCCCGAAAATCAATGACCGGTTTTCTATAACTTGCTGCTTGGATTGGAAGTCTTCTTTGGCTGGTCGGCGAGCATAAAGAATATCATGCTAATGGTCCTTTCTAATTAGTCTGAATATTAACTGATGTTATCTAATCATAACAATGACCTGATTTGTGGGGCCCAATGTCCCTTATTTATATGGCTCCTTGGGGCACCGTGGGGTAGCTGCTGGAGTGAGCTCCGACAGCCCTTCACTCAGGGGTCCCAGCTGATGAGAGGGGGGAGGTGGGTAAGTGGGATTATATATATCCAGTTAATTGTCTCATTCGACTGGCTATGTCCGTTTAGTGACAAAAGTGTCGAAAGTATGCAACGAGAGCCACATATTGTGGTAACAGCTTCGTAGAAAACACCATCACTACTCACTGCGGCATCCATTTGTGATGTATCGTCATTCTCATAAACATGCACACATTTATCACCACATATATACGTCGCTCACTGGTGCTACAAACACAATCATAGCTACCTTCACTGCTGTTGATTCAGTCTTTTTCTCTACAGATATTGTCAATTTTGCCCGCTTCTGGGAGCGAGTCATGGATGGCGTGGACGAGGAAGGACGCCCCACCGTGCATCTGGTGCGGGTGGAAGACTTCAAGAGCATGGAGAGGGAGGGTGTCATCCTGGTCCACTGGGACAAGAGAGACAACGACCCAGGATGCCAGGGCCAGGGAGACAGAGATACAAGGCTGAAAGAACACAGACTCCAGTGGATTCAGGCAGTGTCTCGTAGCACGGGCCAGGTCCTCCTCCTGCTGCTGTCGCCCTCCCCTGCCCGCAGTCTGCTGGGGCTCAAGGAGGCAGTCACGCCGTGACTTGTCACTTGTCACCTTGTTCTTTGTTTGTGTCCCCTTTTATTTTTCTTCCCAGTATATATTCCACATACTTCTCTAGGAATGCTCTTTTGCAGAAGTAGCATTGCTTTGAAACATGAAATTTACTCATGTTCTTCCTTGATAGGTATTCATTTTGCAATTGGTAAGCGTTTCAACTAATGTTAGTGATATTTGTCTTTGTTGTTTTCATTTTTGTTCGATTATTTATTGCTTGAAGATGTTCCTTTTCCATTACATATGCTCAGGAGACACTGACTGGTTGGCAAATTACTTCCAAAGTGTTCGTTCTCCAGGATTAGTTTATTCGTGGAACAAAAGCTGTGCAGTGGACGAATTCACTTTTTAGGACCTGCTCGTCCATTTGTCTTGCTATCAAGTCATTCCCATTCGTGTATTTGTCTCTAATGTTAGATATGTATTTAGTTCAGGGACTACAACAGGCGGTACCTGATGTGAAATGTATTACGGTGACAAGGATGACTGGCTGCTATATTTACCCCATGAACAGTGTGTTTTACATTGTTTTCAACAAGCTCAGACATATTCTTTCTTGTTTTTAGTTTATATGTATTTACTATCAATCGATGTGAAGTGCGCTTCTTGAGTTGTGTACGTTGCTTTATTCAGTTTAAACCAATCTTTTGTTTGAATGAAATATGTACAAATCATTGCAAGTTTCCATGATGAAATCGCAACACTATTTCGTTTGCTGTGTGTGAAAATATATCAGCGTTTGAAATCGTCGGTTTACCATACAGATTACATTATCTTTCTAATATACTTAATCTAGCACTGTTTCGATAATGCTTATTCAAATAATGTGCGTTGCAAATGAGATGTTATTGTCTCTTACTCTTTATGCCAGACCACGTGTGTTGCAACTTTTTTCTTTGGACTTGCTGCTAGAGTTTATTGCTGCAACAAGGAACACAATAATACGTTCTGCTGAAGAAGCTGTTCTGGTCGCCATGGTAACGCTAGTGAACATGCATTGTCAAACCAAGCAGAAAATTCCATATATCTCTCTTCATCATGAGGAAAGGTCAGTGTCCTCTTATGTGTTTGACCAAGTCAGCACCACAGAGTAAACTCTTCTTAGCCACGAGATGTGGTGTAAGGGAGCAATGTGTCTGGGATTCGAAGTGAGCTGTAAATGTCTCCCTTTCTATCAACACAGTACTTGTCTTGCCCAGAACCAGTTATGGCATCATCCGATTGTGTGGATGTTCTCGTTGTTTGTTTGCTTTATAATTTGAACATTAGTGGTGAGAGTATGGAGTATTTCTGTGCAGAATGTATTGATTGGCTACTGAATACAAATCACACAAAGTTGTTTCGCTGAGCAACGTCGTTTACTTGCTTTGGAGAAACTTTCTATTTGTGTATGGTGTAGAATGACTATGAACACTTTTAACGTTGTCTCACAACAGTGATCTTCCCTTCCAATTTTCATTAGGTTTGACGAAGGACTACGTCCGAAACATCGTATTCAAACATTAAACACGTTTTTAGATGCTTGCTGCCTGATGACACACTATGTATTTTTACCAGTTTTCGGGTTATGCTTGACTTCCCATACATGTACTTTCCTGTAATGTTTGTTAGTTGTATGATTATAGTGTTGTTGCATTATTATCAACATTTTCCGTCGTACAATATTGATTGAGTATTTGGATTTTGTTAGTTGTATATGCGTAACGATCCCGTATGATGTATTGTGATACTTTGGAGTTGGGTATACTCACACACAGACACTCAAACCATCCCATTATGCAGGAGGACAAGGACTACAAATGTGTCAAATCGATCATTTTACAGAATATGTCTCTGTGAGCTCAAGATTTGGAACAAGTACATACGATGGTCTGAAGGTCAGGTGTTTGTGTATTGTGAACGAAAACATTTACACATATTGTAATCGGTCATAAAATTGAAGCTTACTTTAAAAAATGCTCAAGTGTGCAATACGTCTTTTGCTTTTTGTCAATAAACATCTTAGAAAAGAACGATTTTTGGTGCTGCTTTCCGATTAAAAAACTGAGACGGCAGGGACTAAAGAGAAAGTATGACGTCATGGGACCCATCATTTCCCCTGCAGACAGTGAAGACTGCAGCCAGTGTACCGTATCTGTCCATTTCCAAGATGAGGCTGCATCAGGCCTGTGTGGCCAGCACTCCGCTGAGGAGACGTGCACTCTATAGGACTGTGTGGCCAGCACTCCGCTGTGTTCACTCTGTAGGCATGTGTGGCCAGCACTCCGCTGTGTGCACTCTGTAGGCCTGTGTGGCCAGCACTCCGCTGTGTGCACTCTGTAGGCCTGTGTGGCCAGCACTCCGCTGTGTGCACTCTGTAGGCCTGTGTGGCCAGCACTCCGCTGTGTGCACTCTGTAGGCCTGTGTGGCCAGCACTCCGCTGTGTGCACTCTGTAGGCCTGTGTGGCCAGCACTCCGCTGTGTGCACTCTGTAGGCCTGTGTGGCCAGCACTCCGCTGTGGAGACGTGCACTCTGTAGGCCTGTGTGGCCAGCACTCCGCTGTGTGCACTCTGTAGGCCTGTGTGGCCAGCACTCCGCTGTGTGCACTCTGTAGGCCTGTGTGGCCAGCACTCCGCTGTGTGCACTCTGTAGGCCTGTGTGGCCAGCACTCCGCTGTGGACTGCACTCTGTAGGCCTGTGTGGCCAGCACTCCGCTGTGTGCACTCTGTAGGCCTGTGTGGCCAGCACTCCGCTGTGTGCACTCTGTAGGCCTGTGTGGCCAGCACTCCGCTGTGTGCACTCTGTAGGCCTGTGTGGCCAGCACTCCGCTGTGTGCACTCTGTAGGCCTGTGTGGCCAGCACTCCGCTGTGTGCACTCTGTAGGCCTGTGTGGCCAGCACTCCGCTGTGGATGCACTCTGTAGGCCTGTGTGGCCAGCACTCCGCTGTGTGCACTCTGTAGGCCTGTGTGGCCAGCACTCCGCTGTGTGCACTCTGTAGGCCTGTGTGGCCAGCACTCCGCTGTGTGCACTCTGTAGGCCTGTGTGGCCAGCACTCCGCTGTGTGCACTCTGTAGGCCTGTGTGGCCAGCACTCCGCTGTGTGCACTCTGTAGGCCTGTGTGGCCAGCACTCCGCTGTGTGCACTCTGTAGGCCTGTGTGGCCAGCACTCCGCTGTGTGCACTCTGTAGGCCTGTGTGGCCAGCACTCCGCTGTGTGCACTCTGTAGGCCTGTGTGGCCAGCACTCCGCTGTGTGCACTCTGTAGGCCTGTGTGGCCAGCACTCCGCTGTGTGCACTCTGTAGGCCTGTGTGGCCAGCACTCCGCTGTGTGCACTCTGTAGGCCTGTGTGGCCAGCACTCCGCTGTGTGCACTCTGTAGGCCTGTGTGGCCAGCACTCCGCTGTGTGCACTCTGTAGGCCTGTGTGGCCAGCACTCCGCTGTGTGCATCTGTAGCCTGTGTGGCCAGCACTCCGCTGTGGGCACTCTGTAGGCCTGTGTGGCCAGCACTCCGCTGTGTGCACTCTGTAGGCCTGTGTGGCCAGCACTCCGCTGTGTGCACTCTGTAGGCCTGTGTGGCCAGCACTCCGCTGTG
>JAWQFJ010011235.1:5000-10734 GCA_034096865.1 Theodoxus fluviatilis
AAATGGTATGTCTTCACTTTTACACTTCATAGAAACATGAAATATACCACTGTCAAATGCGACGTCTGCGTAGCATCCGGTCTGAAAGGGAGATGTAACATGTGCGTAGCATCTGGTCATAATGGGTTAAGTATGCAAAATCATCACAGTATGCCTGCTGCTCCACAACAGAACCCATTTACTACAGCTAGAGTTACTTCCTGATGCCCAGGATGCTACTAATGAGTCACAGCCTCAGGAGGAAGACTACAGATAATCAAGTCATGGATATGACAAAAAGGACTGGGGTGACTGCAGGAAGAATCATCCATCAAGGTCTTGTGGATAATTACTTTTCATCGTCTGTCAATTTGGTCATGCTTATTTCATAGCAATAATGAGAAAGCTCTTCAGCCAAATTCTTTGAGGCATTAATATTATTTATGTTTGAAATCTGCATTATCTTTTAAAGCCACATGGGGTGTAAGCCATCACAACCAGTGCCAGTTCCAAGCTTAGATAAATGGGGAGTGTTGGTGTGTGGAAAGGCATCTGCAGAAAAGCGTTTAGCTAAAATTCAAATGATGAATCAAAGCAAACAAACAAAAACCTTGTACCCATCTAATGTGTGCAACCAGTAGATGAAAATTTGAAGTGATGATGATGTTATCTCATAGATGACCACATTATTTTCCTAGTTCAGAGATCATTATTTAGATTCATGTTTTGGTGCCCTTTCTTAACTTTTTGTTATTTTTCTCTTGATTGTATATGCAAGGTGCTTGGCAATTAATTAGTGGTAGTTTGTCTGTTGCAAGGAACAAGGGCAGAATGTGCAGTTCATCTCCAAGTATGTGTTGTGATCTCACTTGTCAGGTGGATATATGAACCACATTGACATGGATTGCAGCTAAACTGGAAGACTGCTCTGCAGGTATCTTAAGCAAGTGACCTTTTCTCCCTGGCACCAATAAGTTGGCTTTGCCAGAACTCCTTGGAGGTTGCTGTCACTTTTCTAGTAGAAGCAGAAGTCTAAGTACAAGTAACACTATGAAGATGGCAGAAGCATTTTATCCATGCATTTCCAAGGTTTAAAACTGACAGAATTAAGTGACACAATCTGGCTTTGAGGCATACATAATTTTATTTTGTTCATCCCGCCCCCACTTCACCATGGGGGTAGGAAGCTAACAGGTCATTGTCTGCAGTAAGTTTCTGATGCATTCTGGTATAAGTGTGTGCACTCTTCTTTTTATTTTCAGAATCCTCCTATGAGCTTATGAAACCTGCCCTTGGCTGGTCTGCAAAGAAACTGTGGGTTTCCTGAGGAGGAGGTGGAGACAAGAACGAGAAGGTGTCCTGGGAGTCCATCTCTATCCCCTGCTGAACTGTGTCTTTAACAGCTGTATCCACCAAACTACTTGGTCCCAAAGGAAGCCTCACATCCTCAGCTGGTTGAAAATCTGGATAGAAGAGATTAACAAAAGCAGTTACAGTGCACTGCTGTATGCAGTTTTATGTTACTTTACTTAACAGACAGGAAAAGGACATGCAAGGCTAGGCTACAAGGATTGCTACAATGACAAGCTCCATTTGCTTTATCCCTGCTCAAAATGGACTGCAAGTAATTTATATGGTTTTGAGTGCCTGTAGTGTGGGGTTTGACACTTTAAAGGTAAACAAGGAACCAAGAAGAAACAATGACTTCCTTTGGATTCATACTATTAGAGTGCATAATTATGTGAGGACTTAGGGCAGTCACGGGACTTCATGAGAATCTAAACCACTAGAATCTAAACCATTAAGTCATCATAACCATCACCACTGTTGGTTCCACTATGGCCCATGTCCACCTCTCTCCCATCAACCCCCACCTCACCCAGAACCTCCCTGACACATCACCTCAGTCTTTTTCACTATTTCTTGGGTTGTCACTCCTCTAACTTCCATGTTCATCACCCCCCAAATCAAACTCTTCTCCTCCTTCCTCCACAAATTTTCAAACCATCTCAACCTGTTTCCTCAGTCTACTTCCCAATGCCTTTAATCCACAACTTGAAGTTCCAACTTCACCACTATGATCACATCTCTCAAATGACCATTCCAATCTCTCAGTGGTTATTTCTGGCCTGTATAAAAGTACTGAGTAAACACTTGAGAAAATGTATCCCATTCATCAATCAGAGACACATCCTTCCATACAAGCAACCGCACCAATTCTTTTGATTTCGCCATGCTTTGTATGATTCTCTCAAGATCCCCTTTGAAATCCAACTTTTTCCTGCATTAAAAAACCCCACAACAACAATTAAAAAAACTGCTGCACCTCCCCCACCACTTCCTCATTTACCTTTACACTATACTCCTCCAACTCTTCCCAATATTTCCTCACCACAAAAACCTGGACATTTGAAACCCACCTTGCCACTTACATTTCTCAGCCCAGAATAATGCTTGTGATGCCACATCTCACACCCTAAGTATCTTCAGGTATCTCTTCTTAAAGTTCCACACTTTTCCACCACCTCCTCCTTTGTTTTCCCCAATTGATACACAGATCTTGTACTAATCAGCATATTATGTGGCTCATCCCCTCTGCACCCATCACCAACTTAAAAAGTTAAAGACTGATGGACCAGTTGTGGAATCCTGATGCATTGTGCTCCAACATTTATTTTGAATTCCCGTGTGGTGTTCCTGTTGTCACTCTCACCCCAGAAAAATTATCAGTACACCTTTACAAAGCCATCACCAACCTCAAGTCTCTCTGGCACTTCCTGTCTCCTCCAAACCCATCTATTTGCTTTCCTGAGTCCCCTCTAAAATATTTTATTTTAATGCAAAACATCATTGCGCAGTTTCAATCTATTACTATATTACTCTTCCATGTGCCTCATTATAACAATTGCATCTACAGTACATGTACAGCCTCCTCCCTTTAAATGAGTGCAAACAGTTTCTCTAAGAAAAAAATTGTTCATTTGCTTTTGATAGTGTGCGTATCTAATATTACTGTATAACCATCATACACGAAAAAAAATCATTCAAGTGGCAAGAAACTCCCAACAGAGTGAGGAAACAGTCATCAGAAAAAGAACCCATGTCAACAAGTGTTTCAGCCCTTTACACTTCCTGACAAAAATCATTCACTATAATGTTCCAGTGACGAATTTGTACTTTGTGCCTCCCTCCCTCCCTCCTTCACTCTCTCTCTCTCTCTCTCTCTCTCTCTCTCTCTCTCTCTCTGTCTCTGACACACACACACACACACACACACACACACACACACACACACACACACACACAAACACAAACACACACACATAAGATTTAATTTTAGCTTTACAAGCAAAGCCTCGTTTTGGGTGTTTTAAAATACTGTCTTGAAGCATAGAACAATAACAATATCCTGATTTCCTTCCACAGAATTTGCAATAAAGTTTTGCTTTTTGATTCATTACAAAATGACTTTTGTATGTGTTGTGAAACATTGGTTTCTATCAAAGAATTATTCTTACAATAGCTTTCAATTGCCATTTGCTTCCTAAAACCATGTCTGCAGCATTTCATGAATGCATACTTTCCCCTTGTACACATGATGAAGATAATGTCTCTTCAGACTATACATGTACTTACATGTAGATGAAGGAGGAAGATCGGTCTGCAGCAGAGGTTGGCATTTCTCTGGTGGCTCCCTGCATCAACTGCAAAAGTATAAATGAAGAAATAGACCAGATAGATTACATGCTAAATTCATCCTTTGATTGCAAGACAAGAAATCTACTCCATGACATAACATAAACCTCTTATATCACTAGTTAACATTACTAATAGTACAGGCCTTTCCATGCGTCATTAAAATTCAATCTTTCTTTCATCCATCCCACAACTGAGGATTAAAAGTTCTTCGGCATCACTGATCTAATTATGCATCGTCTAATATTATATAAAAACTGCACCAATTTATAAATTGATCAGTCTGCCATACTCCAGTCTGCTCAGCAGTTCGATTAAACTAAGACAGATACTGGACAGATGGACGGGCAAAGAGGCTTAAAAAATATGGGATCTCTCTTTCTATTCATGACAATTAGCCTTATAGCAACGGAATGTAGGTTAAATCACTTACCGACTCCATCAGTCAATTGGAGTGAAATAGAATCGTCCCTTTTTACTCTCGATGTTTTTTTTTATCATGTTGAATTTTGATTGGTAAAATCATTGGAATGTGGAGCCGAAGTCACGTGACCAACTTGTGTCAGAGATAATATATATCTGTGTTCAGAATGAGCCCAAGTATCACCAGGAGATTTTTGAAACAAGAAGGCCAAAGCCCATACGACTCATATGCTTGACCTTGACCATAGTTCAGGGTCAAGGTCACTTCAAAATATGTATACAATTCAACTTTAAAGACCTCCTGTGACCTTGACATTAAAGCAAGGTCAATGAAACTGGTATCAAAAGATAGGAATTATTTTTCCCTATCTACCATACATAGGTCAGGTATCCAGTCTCAAAAACGTCAGAGAAAATTGGGAAAATGTTGAAAATGGCTGTTTTTTAGACGACATTTACGGCCCCTGCGACCTCGACCTTGAAGCAAGGTCAAGTCACTATGTATGTTTTTGTACGCCTTGTCACCCTACACCATCATGCCAAGTTGGGTGTTGATAGACTTAATAGTCTCTGAAACAAATCCAATGTTAAAGTTTTTACAGACACCCGGACGCCCGGACGCCCGGACGCCCGGACGGACGAAAAGGGTGAGTACATAGACTCACTTTTGCTTCGCATGTGAGTCAAAAATCACTTTTTTGAATATCAAAAATCTTTTAACATTTTTAACAACTAGAATGTTTAAATTTTGCTGTGTATTTTAATTTTTTACAATTGGATATGTAGTTTAGGAGCTACAGCTAAAGAGGGTCACCCTCAGCCAAAATGTATCCAGGCCAAGGACTACTTCTCTCAGGACATGCAGATCAAAATTCAGGCCTCTGATCTCAGAGGCCATTGCTTTGTTCACTTGTATGACTTCCTACTGCCAGAAATGTTTGTATTTTGTTGCTTGTGTCCATAATTCTGTTAAAGAAGATATAGAGTGAACATAAATATGTTATTTTATGGGTATTGAGATTATTTTTTTTGACATTTAGAAGCCAAATGATGAGAGTTTGGAACAAGAAGAGGTAAGACTACTTGGCCCTTTTTATGTGTTGTTTTTAAACTATATTATTATTATTTAAACTATACTATGTTTTCAAATCATCATTCAAGTAAAGGACTTAAATAAATAAAAGAGACACCAATGGATATCATAAGAAAGGAAATGAAATAGAGATTTAAAAAAGGGGGGGGGAGATTGTTGAGCAGTAAAAAGGCTAATATTCAAGAGACGCAAAAACGTTCAGAACATCAATATCATTGTAGAGTTGATTAACTTATTTGTCCTCTGAAAAGCAATACAATGCTAATTTTAGTTCTAATTGCGAAAGATATATTGACAAATACAGGAAAGAATATTTTAAAAAGCTGAGGCCTACCCTTTCGCTGGGATCAGATCATTCTAGCTCTCTTCACTGAAGTCTGGAGGAGAACTGCATCCTTCTCGTGGTCTCGTTCCAGATTCTGAAGTTTGCCCCGGTTGTCTGTCGATAGACTCCAAATTCACCTTCGAGTCTGTCACTTTGAATTTCTCTCAAAACAACATAGTCAAATCCGGCAGAAGTGAGCAGATAGTGGCAAACAGCTT
>JAWQFJ010011236.1:0-12500 GCA_034096865.1 Theodoxus fluviatilis
GTTCAGCGCCAGCGGTTTTTATATTGTAAAAAGCAACAGCATTCTCCCAGGCCTATCTAACTTGGACTTAGTTGTCGAGGACAAGCTCCGTTGAAAGATACATGCATAGTAATAGCAAAGATTTTGTATAGTAAGATGGTTCACTTATCTCCCTTTGCGAGTCAAAGCGTTAGAAGCGCTACCAAGTGGTATGCCCGCGTCTGAGAGCAGACGACGCGTTTTCACATGTACTGACTGCTATTCCGCTAAGACAAGTGGAGTGCAATGGTGTTCAGCAACTAATTAAAGCAACAATAGGAAACAGACACCAGAGAAGTCTTTTTTCCGTTTTACATTGGAAAAAGAGAGGTAACTGAATATTTACGTAAGAAAATATGTTCCGACTTTCCTTCACTTTCCCTTTTTGTGTTTGGTAGATAGAGGCATCATGGTGTTTGGTTCAACCGCATTCAGTTTTTCTCGCGTCAGAGTCGAAAAAGTTATTTCTTCTTTTCTCTTCTTCTTCTTTCTTTCTTCTTTCATTTTATTCCTTCTTATTTCTTCTTCTTCCTCCTCCTCCTTCCTTCTTCCTCTTCTTTCTTCTTTTTCTTCTACTTCCTCCTACTCCTCTTCTTCTTCGTTCAAATGATGGTGGGGCACACTCGGTGCTAGCCGTTCAGCCTCTCTTGTTCACACATAGCGAAAGCAAATTCCTTATTTTACATCTCTATTCGTGTAGTACCGCGCATGGATTTTTGTTTGTGGAAATATCATAGACTGACGACAATACGCGTCTCAGCATATAATCAAGGAGCCATTGATATATATCTTTGTCTCTTTCTCTCTGTCTCTGTCAGTCTCTCTCTCTCTTTCTGTCTCTTTCTCTCCCTCTCTCTCTCTCTCTCTCTCTCTCTCTCTCACTTGCCATCCTGGCCCTCCCTTCCTCCCTAGCATGCACTGTCTGGCCTTATTTCGTGGCATTAGGCAGGTGTAAATTAACTTTCTAACTAGATGCTAGCAGCGGCATGTGTATACTTGTCATGAATCTACTCTAAAGTGTTGAGGATGTGAGGAGGCCTACAACTTCCAAATAGTGGGAGTGGCCTGTCATCCTGTGGGAATTTGCACACGCTCCATTATTGCAATCAGTTCAATCTAACTAACTAACTAACTAACTAGTCTTTCAATTACTCAGGATAGACTGGACATAGTCGAAATAAACACGTCCTTTTGACCCTGCCTGCCTCGATTCACCCAGTGAGCAGCGCTGAATACCCTATGTTAAATAGAGAAAGAGTTAATGCCCTTGAAACTAACGCGCTCACCGCTGGCAGCGCTGCGAACGGTCCGACTCGTTCTTTATATGACTATTTCGAGGCGGAGTGAACCATCTAACTATAGACGATCATTGGTAAAAGGTTAGAAGGATGTGATGAAAAAATAATAAGCAACGTAAGCAGTCTTGAACCGTATTGGATTTTTTATAGCACAAACCCATTAAAAAACTTTTCCCCTGTGGTCATCATATGCCACCTAAACTGAGTCACACGTCCATCCCCATGCTATACAAACTATTTGCGACAGTATGATCTTTTTAATTATTTCTAATATTGGCCATTAAGAGTATGAGGTAAAATCTGTCAACGGGAAACCAGAGACGTGAATGTGACGTTGAAGGAATGAGTAGGACACTATTCATGTTAATCGGATTGATGTTGTTCGTGTGATTTAAGACGATGCTGAGTTAAGCCAGTGGTCCATTCATTTCTGGCATTACTTAATCGAGAAACAGCGTCATAGCTACTTGAGGTTTTTGCTGTGTTGTTGAGTCATCGAGAGAGAGGTTGTGGAAAATCTACTGCAAGTTGTTGACAAGAACGACACGACGGTTGACGGCTGTGGGATGACCGAAGTGCTATGTCCTCGGCAGGAGAAATCGCATGTTCAGGCGTTGTTTTCAGGACAGTGTGGAACTCCAAGGCGTCGATTCTGGCGGTATTTGAATAAACGTCATTAGAATTAGAAAACGAAAATAGCAAGAGACTGCTATGTTTGGTCAGTGAGACTGAAGTTGTAAAGGTAATGTGTCTGTTTTTTAGTCTATGGATATCTTCGCGAACATCACCAGACCATTGATGTTTTAGGCCCCGAGTTGTAGAATACCCACAGCAACAGAAGTACCTTCTTTGTTGCTTTGGAAGCCAAGTCATGGTGCAGGCAAATGACAGTTCAAGTCTTTCTGGTTGTAAGATGGACCTTGATCCTCAGAATGGAGGTGACTCAATGAGAGTTCTTGCAGCATCTCGCACTCCATACTGACTGTTCATGAGCAGCACGTCCATTCAGCCATTCAGCCAGGTCTTCTGCTTGCAGCATCCCGCACTCCACACTGACTGTTTATGAGCGGCACGTCCATTCAGCCAGGTCTTCTGCTTACAACAGGAGAGTCAATCAGAGGACGCCGTCTAGATCGAAAGTTAATCAGTAGCGCTCTATTGATACTGGGTGACAAGGCAGAAGGCTGTATTGACAACCGGATGCTACGGACAAGTTCTTGGAGAAGGGAACCCAGCGCCTTTGTTCTTTCCTGTTTGCTCGTTATGGCGCCCATAGGCTGCGACCCGAGTTAGCAGCGAGCTCATTGGACAAAGAAGATCTGTATCAGGTGACATGTCGGGTAAATATCAGACAGGTGAATAATCCACTTTCTGGAATCGATCATTGTTACTCTGCCAGAACTACCTTGCCGTCACCCTAGGCAGTCAGGCTGCAAAGCAAAGCCGGACAGATTTAATTTTTAATGGCTGGCATTTAATGCTCCAAAAGAATAGATGCTTTCACCAAAATATTTAATGGTTTGACCAAAAGAAATAATAAAAAATAATTGAATGAACAAAAGAATATTTAAACACCAAAAATAAAATTCAATCACCAAAAGAATAAATAGTTGAGCAAAAAAACTAATTATTGGGCTAAAAATGTAATGTTTGAACAAAAGATAAATTAGAATGCAAAAAGAAAAACTACTCAGCAAAAGATTAAATGCATCTGGCATAAAAACCAATCATTTCAACAAAATATAAAATGATTTCAGCAAAAAAATAAATGAAAAAAATCAATGATTGCTCGATTGATGTTTTATGAGCTCTACAGGGTAAAGGTGAGTGGTTTTCACAGCACATGAGGCTTAAATTGACTTCACTTCTCTCTGAACATGGATTTTGAAGAGAGTAGTGAGTGTTTTTCACATTGAAGCTTGATATAAGCTCTCTGAATAAATGATTCTGACCATTCAGTCTCTGACCATGGAGTTCGAAGCAATCGGACCCGTCCCTACACAAAATGATTCTTCAGATACAGACACTGAAGAAAACCACCACCCAAGAGAAGAAGAGGCATTGCAAAAGACTGGGAGAAGCAAAGGGATTTCGTTACGGCAGATGCAGCACTGGAGTTCATCAAAAATGTAAGTAGAACTGTGTGTGCCTACAATACATAAGTGGAAGATGTTGGAAGAAGATGGCGTCGGTGGTTTCATCGAGTATTTTGAGTCGTCGTGGTTGGATCACAACGGAACTTGGTATGAAGGTTATGCCCCTGGGCATCCATCAACAAACAACGGCCTAGAGGCAACTAACATGGTGATCAAAAAACAGAACACTCTGAGAGAAAGGCTCGAACTGGCTAGATTTTTGGCGGTTGTGGATACGACATCGTCAAAAACTGGTCGAGGGAAAGAGATGCTGCTGATGGACCATGCGTCAAAGTTGCAGAGACACCAACACGCACACTCAAGATCTGGACCAGCGCTTGGCAGTGGGCATCATCAAATGCACAGTCTCTGCGGTCCGGCAACACGATCTTCACCGAGACATCGGTACCTCTGGAGACGGATCTCAAAGAGGCAATCCAGGAACAACAAGAAAAGTCTGCTGCAGCTTCGTGGCAAGACTTTGATGATTATGCTGCATGCCGTCGATCGCTCTGGCAGATCAGAGTCGAAGACGACCGAGTTTTCACATGCAATTGTCCAGACTTCCAGAAGTGCAACATTTGCAAGCATTCTCTGGGTCTCGAGATCAGACTCAATGAGTCAGAACCCCCAGCCAGCGCCAAGACGGTTCCACTTGGACAAAAAAGAAAACGTGGTCGTCCTAAAATGTCAAGGCTGGCGCTTGTCAGACAGTAGGGTGCAACCCAGAGAATGCTATCAAATGTTGCAAATGTCGCCACACCTCCTTGTTTCCGTGAGCGTATTTGTCTGATGTTGTTGTCTCGGTTTTGCTGCTTTTCAACTTTGTTTTGATTTTTGATCAAGTTTCTTCTTTTTTATGCATTTTTTATTTTGATCTTTTGTTGATGTATCTTTTTTTTTGCTGTATGATCATTTTTTTTGGTACGGGTTTTTTGTGCTTAATTCATTACTTTTGATGGTAACATCATTTTGTTTTTTGTTTTGTGCATTTATTCTTTTGGAAAATAAATGGTTTTTTTTTGACAAACTTTTTTTGGTGGAGTCATTTGTTTTTTGGGTGGAGTCATTTGTTTTTTTGGCGAATAAATTTTCAGCGATTTTTAATCAGAAATGATCATCATAAGAGAAGAAGCAGGATATTGATAACGGTAACAGCACTAAAGAACACTTTTCCTGTGTATCCATTGCGTGTACAAAATGCCTTCAGGGCCTGAGGGCCTCTTCTCCCAAGCTTTCGTCAAATCATAGACACTATATATAATGGACTGCTGACTTGACCTCTCAGTGTATAGTCTAAAAATAGTCGCAGTGCTGTCTCCGCAGCTCCGCCTTTCCTCAGGCAACGATCATTTCCAGTTTCCGATATTACAAAATGGAGCAGCTAATCGAGGAGATACTTGAGGTAAGTACGCAGCATTTACTGAAAATAAGTAGTTGAAAAGAAAGAATGAACATTGAAATTGTATATTATACATAACTGTCAATCTATAGCTACATTAGCTCGGACAGTGTAGATGAGTTAACATTTATTACTGAGATAATACACGAAAGACAAAGAGCGAGTCGATGCTTCATGAAGTCAGTTGGCAATGATGTTATCAATCAGAAAATAATTTTTTAATAAGCAGGATGGTGTTGCAAGTCAGAGGCACTGCTGCTAAACGTTTCTTAAACGTATGTGAAATGCTGAGCACCATTGCACTCCACTTGTCTTCTACATAGCGGCATAGCAGTCAGTACATGTGAGACCACGTCGTCTGCTCTCTGACGCGCGCATACCGCCACTGGCGCTAACGCGATGACTCGCAAAGGGAGGAACCTATAGTATCTCTGCTCGCTCCCATTCAGGATCGTTGTGTTTTCTTATTCTGTGGAACGACAGCCCTCTATTTCGGCCTGTGTAGGCTCCACAACCAACAATTGCACAGTTATTTCCTGGCATGTTGTGTCAAAACCCTCTGAATCCCACAGACGCTGGATATAGCTGGAATGGTTCCACTGTGCTTTTAAGTAGACGCTACGTCAAAGAACACACTTCATATTCAACGAATTGTCAGTCCAACTGTCAGCTGTCAGCGCGTTTCGCTCAGACAGCTATCCAGTTACTATAGTTTCTCTGGTCAAATGAAGAAATATTTCGATGCGGAATGGCATGCAGGGGCGCCAATGAAGACGTTCATCATACAAAAGGTATATAAAGGTATAAATACATGTAAAGTATTCCAAAGTATACAAGTATATAGATGGGGGGGTTTCTAAAATGATACACACGCGCAGTGATCATCTTGTTGTTGCGCGTGGGTTCGGCTCGATCTTCCAGAATGGTTATAACACGCGATTGGATCTGAATGATCTGATCCGGTTCTGATGTCTCACGGGTAGCCTTACATCCTGCTTGGAGCTTCCCTGGCTGAACTACTGGTGCAGGCCCCGAAAGCGCAGCAGCCAGGACCTGCAGATAACAAAAGGGGGCATTGAGCGCTTCCGCCCGCATGTTGCTGTTATTCCCTACTATTTGGCATCTGTGCTCCAAGACGACCAGGACGATATGCCCACACGCTTCTACCACAATGTGCCTAGCATGAATGACCAAGCCCGTGGAAAGTTAAGACTCATTGTTTGCCTCTAACAAGACTTCTGGACTTAGGCAAAGAGAAGGAAGTTGAGGTGGTTATATAATCACAATACCATGCCATACAGTCTCAAATATACCAACACGATCCAGACACGAGGGAAAGGGACAGACAGAGACAGACAGGGAGGCAGGCAGGCAGGCAGGCAGTCAGGCATGCAGTCAGGCAGGCAGTCAGACAGGCAGGCAGGCAGGCAGGCAGATAGAGAAAGAGACAGAGGGACAGAAACAAAGAGACAAAAATATAGAAATATGGGGAGGGAGAAATAAGAAAGTTGACGCTTGAGATAGAATTAATGGAAACGGCAGTTTTCCCCAATTCGCAGTTCAGCTTTTAATATGCTACTTGGAACCTTTACTATGTTGGTGTCGGCATTACTCTATCTTGGTGATGCCTTGGTTCTATACTGATGCCACCTTGGCAAATACTAGGCATCATCACCAATGGATATCATTGTTGTTGTATTCATATCATCAATCGCTATCAATTCTATTCATATTGTCAACGCTGTCCAACGTTGTGTTCATATTATCAACGTTGTTCAGCATTGTTATCATATCAGTGCTTATCACCTCCCTCCACACTCACAGACACACTTTTCAATCAGGGAATCTTTTGGCTCCCGTGTCTATAGGTTTTGCTAGTGGAAGGGGGCAAAAATTGTTTCCCTCTCTCTCAATCCACACTTATAACACAACCTCAATTTTCATTCTCGATGATTGAATTTAATAGAACTCAGTAATGGCAGAATCACAGTCAATGTAATAAGAATTTAAAAAATCAATCAATTCTGTCAGTCTTCTCTCTGTGACTGAAAATGTAGAGGGTTATTCCACTGACCCGAAACCAAAATTGACTCAGGTTACTCAGAAGTTCAAGCAGATGGGCGAAAACTGTTCTCGGATCTCCATCGAAGAAAACTTTTGCCCAAAAACGATATCCACTCAGGAATAGGCATTCACAAGCACACTCTCTCTCTCAAGGCTCTCCCTCGAGAGGAGAGGAAAAAGGCCATAGACACGGCGGGCTCACACACTTGCCAGAACAAGCACGAAATTTCCAAGTGCACTACGACGAACTTTTCAAGCGACAAACTTGATTCAGAGTCTTGGTGATGCGGGAATTCTTCAAATCGGGAAACAATGGTCTTCTCTGGCACTTCTTTCATAGGGCGAGGGGGAAGATTGGAAAACTTTTCTTACGTGTTGTCCCATCAACATGGAACTGCTCGAAAGCACGTCTACTCTCGTTGATATTCTTCGAGTCAACTGAACTAAATTTTTCAACACTTTTAGATTGAAGAGTCATCCACAGCGCATGCGCCACCAATCTCAACCAATAAACTCACGATTGCATGCATCACCTTTAATTTTGTGAACAACCGGTTCAAGCCAGTCTCAAATTGCAAGGTTCAGGCATGTTCCCGCCAAAACCTCAACATAGCCATCAAACTCAAACAAAACAAGAAATTAAATAATCGCTGAACCGTAACAGTGCTGTTCTATATTGTGTTTATACTATCAAAGCTATTTTGTCTGTTGTCTTCCGCTTATTGCCTCTGACTTTTTGTTACAGTCTCGTCGCTATGCCACGGATGATTCAAGGTCTTGCAATGAATTGTCTCTAACTGGGGGCAGTTCTGGCGCCACCTTGGTATAATCTTGAAACTCTACCAATGTTACATGACTATCTTGGCTCCGTCTGTTTGCTGTCCTTTGAATGTCTTGTCTTTACCTTGACAACTGTCTTGAGGATGTGTTATATCATCTTGGCACCGAACTGGTATTTTTGATATTTTGTTGCTGTCTTGTTTCTACTTTGCTACTTTGTGGTTGTCTTCGCATCTTAATAACTGTGGAGTGATGTTGAGCAGCTTAGTATTACAAAGTATGGCATCAGAGACAGTGAAGCAAACAAGAAAGAAAATAGAATGCCGACATTTCAAACTCCTAAAAACAAATAGTTCATTCTACGACAGCATTTCTAAGAAAACAATACAGTTCGGTGTATACTGCAACAGCCATTCAATGGTGAGTGTAGTTTGCAAGACAGCCATTCAATCGTGAGTGTAGTTTGCAAGACAGACATTCAATCGTGAGTGTAGTTTGCGAGACAGACATTCAATGGTGAGTGTAGTTTGCAAGACAGACATTCAATGGTGAGTGTAGTTTGCAAGACAGACATTCAATGGTGAGTGTAGTTTACAAGACAAACATTCAATCGTGAGTGTAGTTTTAAAGACAGACATTCAATGGTGAGTGTAGTTTACAAGACAAACATTCAATGGTGAGTGTAGTTTGCAAGACAGGCATTCAATCGTGAGTGTAGTTTGAAAGGCAGACATTCAATCGTGAGTGTAGTTCGCAAGACAGACATTTAGTCGTGAGTGTAGTTTACAAGACAGATATTCAATCGTGAGTGTAGTTTACAAGACAGACATTCAATGGTGAGTGCAAGACAGACATTCAATCGTGAGTATAGTTTGCAAGACAGATATTCAATCGTGAGTGTAGTTTACAAGACAGACATGCAATGGTGAGTGTAGTTTACAAGACAGACATGCAATGGTGAGTGTAGTTTACAAGACAGACATGCAATGGTGAGTGTAGTTTACAAGACAGACATTCAATCGTGCGGGTACTGTGCAAGACAGCCATTCAATGATGAGTGTAGTGTACAAGACAGACATTTACTCCTGAGTGTAGTTTACAGTACAGACATTTATTCGTGAATGTAGTTTGCTAGACAGACATTCAATGGTGAGTGTAGTTTGCAAGACAGACATTCAATGGTTAGTATAGTTTGCAAAACAGATATTTAATCCTGAGTGCAATTTGCAAGACAGACATTCAATGGTGAGTGTAGTTTGCTAGACAGCCATTCAATGGTGAGTGTAGTTTGCAAGACAGACATTCAATGGTGAGTGTAGTTCGCAAGACAGACATTCAATGGGGAATGTAGTTTGTAAGACTGCCATTCAATGGTGAGTGTAGTTCGCAAGACAGACATTCAATGGGGAATGTAGTTTGTAAGACTGCCATTCAATGGGTAGTGTAGTTTGCAAGACAGACATTCAATGGGTAGTGTAGTTTGCAAGACAGACATTCAATCGCGAGTGTAGTTTGCAAGACAGTAATTTATTCGTGAGTGTAGTTTTCAAGACAGTCATTCAAGTGTCAGTGTAGTTTACAAGACAGCCATTTAATCGTGAGCGTAGTTTACAAGACAGACATTAAATCGTGAGTGTAGTTTGCAAGACAGACATTCAATCGTGAGTGTAGTTTGCAAGACAGACATTTATTCGTGAGTGTAGTTTGCAAGAGAGACATTCAATGGTGAGTGTAGTTTGCAAGACAGCCATTCAATGGTGAGTGTAATTTACAAGACAGACATTCAATCGTAAGTGTAGTTTGCAAGACAGACATTCAATCGTGAGTGTAGTTTGCAAGACAGACACATATAAAATCCTGAGTGTAGTTTACAAGACAGCCATTCAATGGTGAGTGTAATTTACAAGACAGACATTCAATCGTAAGTGTAGTTTGCAAGACAGACATTCAATTGCGAGTGTAGTTTGCAAGGTAGCCATTCAATTGCGAGTGTAGTTTGCAAGACAGCCATTCAATCGTAAGTATAGTTTGCAAGACAGACATTCAATTGCGAGTGTAGTTTGCAAGACAGCCATTCAATTGCGAGCGTACTTTGCAAGACAGACATTCAATTGCGAGTGTAGTTTGCAAGACAGCCATTCAATTGCGAGCGTACTTTGCAAGACAGCCATTCAATCGTAAGTATAGTTTGCAAGACAGCCATTCAATTGCGAGTGTAGTTTGCAAGACAGCCATTCAATCGTAAGTATAGTTTGCAAGACAGACATTCAATTGCGAGTGTAGTTTGCAAGACAGCCATTCAATTGCGAGCGTACTTTGCAAGACAGCCATTCAATCGTAAGTATAGTTTGCAAGACAAACATTCAATGGTGAGTGTAGTTTACAAGACATACATGCAATCGTGAGCGTACTTTGCAAGACAGACATTAAATTGCGAGTGTATTTGCAAGACAGCCATTCAGTCGTAGGTATAGTTTGCAAGACAGACATTCTAAACACGGAGTGTTGAGCACCGAATACAATGGTGGCACGGTGCAATGAGCAATCGTTGCCACCATGAAATCCACGGGCTTGCGATTCCAGCCCTCTGTAGAGTGAGGGTTCCAAAAGACCCACCGCATCTCCGTGAGAGAAATGCAAAGGATGAAAGACTAAGAAAATCTAATATGAACTGGTCTTACTCTAACCAGCTGTACTGATTTTCGTGTTCAATGGACGTAAAAGGCTCTCAAAGGCTGACAGGCCATTGCAAGAATCCCATCCATCCATCCGTCATCTGTCCATATACCAATCCATCAATCCATTTATCTATCCATCTGTCTGTCCATCTATCGATACATTTATCCATTCATCCATCTTCCAATTTCATCATTCCTTTCGTTCCAACATCTCTCGTTCCATTGTTTCAGCCCTTCTGTCATGCTCGCAGCCACCAATAAGATACATCCTTCCCTTCCTCCACTGTTCTTTCCTCTGTCACAACGCCAATCATCATCGTCATCATCATCTTCATTATCATCATCATCATCTTCATCATCATCATCTTCATCATCATCATCATCATCATCATCATCATCATCATCATCATCATCATCATCATCATCATCATCATCATCATCATCATCATCATCATCACCATCATCATCATCATCATCATCATCATCATCATCATCATCATCATCATCATCATCACCATCATCTTCACCACCACCACCACCACCACCACCACCACCACCACCGCCACCACCACCACCACCACCACCACCACCACCACCACCACCACCACCACCACCACCACCACCACCACCACCACCACCATCACCATCACTTCCAACACTGGTGTTTTTTCATTGTCTTCATCACCGCGGTTGTCATCACATCAGACTTCGTCATCACATTCACGGTCGTCGACATCTTTTATCAGAATTGGTAGTCCAGTTGTCAGCATCCGTGCGTGTTATTGATCTGTGTAATAAATGCAGGCCGTTCCAAACTGGTTTGTCATTCAGGAACAGAAGCTCTTCAGTACGCTGTTGTCATTGCCTGGCTTCGTGGACAATGAATGTGGGATTTCCGGGCGCCATCAAAGCACAGCAAGCTGTCTGGAGGCAACACACCGGTCTTTGATGGTCAGGGTGTCTACCATGGCTTGTGTGTATTCGTGCTGCCACTGCTACCTCTGCCCGATACAGACGTGATGGAAACACACGAAGTGACTACGTGATCACAAACAAGTATCTTGATATGAGGTGTTCGTGACTTGTTTCATCTGGAAACCCACAGCAACAGGCCCCGCGTAAACAGCTCCCATTTTGTCCAGTTCTTCACGCCCACCTTGTTTGTCGGTCTCTCTACCACCCCGCGTGCGGATTGTAAGGGGTTTTTTTCCAGAAGAAAAAAATCCGCCTCCATTTGCTTACAACCCATCCTATTCCCCCATTCCCTACCCCATGTCCAACCACTATTTCAGCCCCCTTCACACACTTTGGTTTCACCCACTACTGTTTACTTCTCCGCGTTTGCTGGTCCCTCCTCACAGTCCGGTCTAGATTGTTGATGAGCCTGTTATTCTATTTCCACAGTGTCAAATGTCTCAAAGTTATCCTCCCACGTCACTGTCTCTACGACCGACGGTCATTCAGCTGTCCCATCAATTAGGGTGCAATCGCAGGCCATAACATGGGACTATTTTCGTAGGAGCCTACGTCACCACAACCATCTTTTCCTGTCCCCTGCGCCACATTCGGCTACTAGTGACGCCGTATTGACGGAGCGCTTTGGGTTGTTATTTTTAACCGATCACTGACGGTATTCCGGGAGCTGCGATAAAGCCATCCATTTAATAGCGCTGTGGCATCAATGGGAAGAGAAAACGCGGCGCGTATCGATTTTGCGTACTATGTCACTGGATGACGTAGGCAGGCGAGTTCGAAGAGTCACGTGGTCAGCATCCCCCCCCCCCCCCCCCCCCCCCCCCCCCGCCCCGACGCAGCCCCATTTGCTGGCCGTCTGTTTATTCGTGCAGCCCATGTGCTGGTCGTATGACGTCACTGGACAGAAATCGATGACTTGCTTGCAGCGTTGTGACTAGAGAGCCCCTCAAAGGGAAGTAATCCCTAAACACCTCCCCATCGCCTCTTCCAGCACCCTCAGCCAGCAGCAGCAATCGGAAACACTGTTGACATACTGCTGACGTCAATCTGGTCAGTAAAATGCGACCTGTGGACCTAACGTGCGTTTGCACTGACCTGACCAAGGCATAATTAGAGTGTTGCAAAGGCCAGAGAGACGAGGCGTTGAGAG
>JAWQFJ010011236.1:15000-30000 GCA_034096865.1 Theodoxus fluviatilis
TGCTCTTAACCCAATCACGTGGGGAGGTGCTCTGTACCCAATCATGTGGGGAGATGCTCTGTACCCAATCATGTGGGGAGATGCTCTGTATCCAAACATGTGGGGAGATGCTCTGTACCCAATCATATAAGGAGGTGCTCTGTACCCAATCAAGTGGGGAGATGCTCTTTACCCAATCACGTGGGGAGGTGCTCTGTACCCAATCATGTGGGGAGGTGCTCTGTACCCAATCATGTGGGGAGATGCTCTGTATCCAAACATGTGGGGAGATGCTCCGTACCCAATCATGTGGGGAGATGCTCTGTATCCAAACATGTGGGGAGATGCTCTGTACCCAATCATGTAGGGAGATGCTCTTAACCCAATCACGTGGGGAGGTGCTCTGTACCCAATCATGTGGGGAGATGCTCTGTACCCAATCATGTGGGGAGATGCTCTGTATCCAAACATGTGGGGAGATGCTCTGTACCCAATCATATAAGGAGGTGCTCTGTACCCAATCATGTGGGGAGGTGCTCTGTATCCAAACATGTGGGGAGGTGCTCTGTACCCAATCATATAGGGAGGCGCTCTGTACCCAATCATGTGGGGAGGCGCTCTGTACCCAATCACGTGGGGAGGTGCTCTGTACCCAATCATGTGGGGAGGTGCTCTGTACCCAATCATGTGGGGAGATGCTTTGTATCCAAACATGTGGGGAGGTGCTCTGTACCCAATCATATAAGGAGGTGCTCTGTACCCAATCATGTGGGGAGATGCTCTGTACCCAATCATGTGGGGAGATGCTCTGTACCCAATCATATAGGGAGGTGCTCTGTACCCAATCATGTGGGGAGGCCCTCTATACCCAATCACGTGGGGAGGCGCTCTGTACCCAATCATATAGGGAGGTGCTCTGTACCCAATCATGTGGGGAGGCGCTCTATACCCAATCACGTGGGGAGGTGCTCTGTACCCAATCATGTGGGGAGGTGCTCTGTACCCAATCATGTAGGGAGGTGCTCTGTACCCAATCATATAGGGAGGTGCTCTGTACCCAATCATGTGGGGAGGTGCTCTGTACCCAATCATGTGGGGAGGCGCTCTGTACCCAATCAAGTGGGGAAATGCTCTGTACCCAATCACGTGGGGAGGCGCTCTGTACCCAATCATGTAGGGAGGTGCTCTGTACCCAATCATGTAGGGAGGCGCTCTGTACCCAATCATGTAGGGAGGCGCTCTGTACCCAATCAAATGGGGAGGCGCTCTGTACCCAATCATATAGGGAGATGCTCTGTACCCAATCATGTGGGGAGATGCTCTGTACCCAATCATGTGGGGAAATGCTCTGTACCCAATCATGTGGGGAGGTGCTCTGTACCCAATCATGTGGGGAGGTGCTCTGTACCCAATCATGTAGGGAGATGCTCTGTACCCAATCATATAGGGAGGCGCTCTGTACCCAATCATGTAGGGAGGTGCTCTGTACCCAATCATGTGGGGAGGTGCTCTGTACCCAATCATGTGGGGAGATGCTCTGTACCCAATCATGTAGGGAGGCGCTCTGTACCCAATCATGTAGGGAGGCGCTCTGTACCCAATCATGTGGGGAGGTGCTCTGTACCCAATCATATAGGGAGGTGCTCTGTACCCAATCATGTAGGGAGGCGCTCTGTACCCAATCATGTAGGGAGGCGCTCTGTACCCAATCATGTGGGGAGGTGCTCTGTACCCAATCATATAGGGAGGTGCTCTGTATCCAATCATGTAGGGAGGCGCTCTGTACCCAATCATGTGGGGAGGTGATCTGTAGCCAATCATGTGGGGAGGTGCTCTGTACCCAATCGTATAGGGAGGCGCTCTGTACCCAGTCATGTGGGGAGATGCTCTGTACCCAATCATATAGGGAGGTGCTCTGTACCCAATCATGTAGGGAGATGCTCTGTACCCAATCATATAGGGAGGCGCTCTGTACCCAATCATGTAGGGAGGTGCTCTGTACCCAATCATATAGGGAGGTGCTCTGTACCCAATCATGTGGGGAGATGCTCTGTACCCAATCATATAGGGAGGTGCTCTGTACCCAATCATGTAGGGAGATGCCCTGTACCCAAACATGTGGGGAGGCGCTCTGTACCCAATCATATAGGGAGGCGCTCTGTACCCAATCATGTGGGGAGGTGCTCTGTACCCAATCATATAGGGAGGCGCTCTGTACCCAATCATATAGGGAGGTGCTTTGTACCCAATCACGTGGGGAGGTGCTCTGTACCCAATCATATAGGGAGGTGCTCTGTACCCAATCATATAGGGAGGTGCTCTGTACCAAATCACGTGGGGAGGCGCTCTGTACCCAATCATGTAGGGAGGCGCTCTGTACCCAATCATATAGGAAGGTGCTCTGTACCCAATCACGTGGGGAGGTGCTCTGAACCCAATCATGTGAGGAGGCGCTCTGTACCCAATCATATAGGGAGGTGCTCTGTACCCAATCATGTGGGGAGATGCTCTGTACCAAATCATGTGGGGAGGTGCTCTGTACCCAATCATGTAGGGAGGCGCTCTGTACCCAATCATGCGGGGAGGTGCTTTGTACCCAATCATGTAGGGAGATGCTCTGTACCCAATCATGTGGGGAGGTGCTCTGTACCCAATAATGTGGGGAGGCGCTCTGTACCCAATCATGTAGGGAGATGCTCTGTACCCAATAATGTGGGGAGGTGCTCTGTACCCAATAATGTGGGGAGGCGCTCTGTACCCAATCATGTAGGGATGTACTCTTATATTAGCTTGCTTGCAGTCGATGTCATATCATTTGGCACTTCCGCGGAAGTTATAAAAATTCGATTTTACAGTACGTAGCATGTATTCTGCTTTAGCTAGCATTTCTTGGGTAGCTAGTTGCACGACTAATTCCATGTCAGTATCTATCATTGTACATGCTTTTTCTATGCTTAGACGAAATTCTGGGGTATTCAGGTTGTCTACAACTTCTTGGATTTTGTCGTATTCCCAGACCATTTTGGTAAGAGGTTTCTGTTGGCGGACATGTGTATGTTTATGTATCACTTTACTCAAAGTTTTCTCAATCAGCATATGGTCAGAATGAACTTGGCTGCCTACTTTGAAAGAAACATCACTTTGAAAGCCGTCCAAGCACACCAGACAATAGTCTATTATGCTCTCTCCACGTTGCGACAAGTAAGTAGATTTACCTTCTTCGTCGCTCATGACATTTCCATTTAAAATGTACAAGTTAAAGATTTTGCATAGATTGATAAGGATCTACCCGCAATTGTTTGTTTTCAGATCTTGGGAGTGATTGAATTTAGTTTTTTTTAATGCTGAGGTTACTGTGCATATTCATGCTTTCATCATCATTTATTTCGTTTATATTCCATGTTCCAGTTCTGGCATTGAGGTCACCTAAAATTAGTATCTCGGCTTCAGGATGTAATTCTTGTAGACGAAGGAGTTCGTCTTCGATCAACAGGATATTGCATTTTGCTTCTTTTCCAGTATAGTATGGAGAATCTAACGGCGGTATATAGACGCAAATCATTATTAGATTTTTCATATTATATAGTTTAAAAGTCTTACTATTATCATATTTTCTACTTTGCTTTGGATTTGCAAAACTGTGCGCCACTGTGTTTTTCTTATTGCTACAACTACTCCTCCAGATCGTCTCCCGTGATGGAACAGTTTCATAGCCTCGACATGGAAAACCCAATGCTCATTAAAATATACGTTGAAGTAAAAATTGTCTGGTGTAAGCGTTTCCACTATACAAAGAACGTCAAAGAGTAAAATGTACTCCATAAACTCTGGTACATTCAATTTAGAGATGAAACCTTCTATATTCCAACAGACAATACGGAGGTTAAAACCAGCCTCAACGGCAGTCTGCTCAAACTGGCATTCATCGGGCTCACCTACTTCTTCAGTGTCATTGTCTGGTATGGGTCGTCGGCTTCGTAGTCAGGTTGATGAGGTGTGAGCACCAGTCTCTAAATCAAGAGAAGTCGAACAACTCCGATTGTTGTGTCGGAGCCTGCCTCGCCACACGTCTGCAGTCTGTAGTGGTGAAGAGTTCTTGTTTCCCGGATTCCTGTCATCTACGTCAGAATCACCCACAAAAGAAACTTCGTCTGCACTTGATAGACTGTCTGGTCGATCCTCAGTGTTCCTTTCATCTGTCACCACGTTGTTTTTGTATCGAGATTCCTTAGCCAGTTCACTGTGTGCTTCTGTTGTGTCACTGTAGTATCCTGTCTGGGTTCTGTCTGCCACTCTTAACCAGCTGAGGATGGAATGTTGGGTCTTGCTCTGTCGGGTCTTCTGGTTGGTTCTGTACTGGATGCGTCTCGTATTTTGAGTGCTGCTGCTTGTGTTGTAAAGGCTGTCATGGTCTCTCCTGTTTTCTCTAGTCTGTGAAGTCGGTGTAGGTACGGAGTAGTCATGGATTTCTTCACAGATCCATGTGAACAAATCTTTGTCGCTTGGGGTTTGGGGATGGTGAGATCGTTTTTGTGATGTAGCTTTAGTTGGAGATCGTTAAGGTTCATCTTTGTGTCCTTTTGTCTCGGGAGTTTCTGTGTAAATATCGGGCTGTAGAGAATCTATATTTGCTTGTCTGTGTGTGTGTGTGTGTGTGTGTGTGTGTGTGTGTGTGTGTGTGTGTGTGTGTGTGTGAGAGAGAGAGAGAGAGAAAGAGCGAGAGAGAGAGAGAGAGAGAAGAGAGAGAGAGAGAGAGAGAGAGAGAGAGAGAGAGAGAGAGAGAGATTGATTAATTGATTGAATTTACTAAGACCGACGATCCATCAAATTTAAAAGTATACAAAGTCATCAATTCATCATATTAGGATTAAAATGGTGTTTCTATGATACATATGCTACATTTTTAAAGCAACAATCCCGTATACACCCCTTTGTTGCTAACAATATACAGCAAGTACATGATACACTGTTACCTAGAATACCTCAATTTCCGACCGCTAACAATATGCGCACAATGAAATCAATACATCGCAATATGATACATTGCTACTTAAAAGGATTCATATTCAGGCCATTAACACATTCACACTAACTTGTACGAGTGGCCATAAAAACATCAGCTGCATTCAACGCTGGGACTTTTGTCTAAAGAGCTTTCTAATTTCTCGCAACGCAATTTATAGGCATAAACAAGAAGGGCAAAGCTCATACAACTCACATGCTTGACCTTGACCTTTACATGACCTTGACCTTCATGTGACCATCAAGGCCAAGGTCAAACAACTAAACCTAGCAATGACATCATACACTAAGAACTGCTTTACACATTTTTCCTACTAAAATACATGTGAATTTGACCCAAGGTCAAGGTCATGCAACACAAAGCTGTTAATTCAAGACATAGGAAGCACAATGGTGCTTATTGGCACTTTTTACCATGAGATATGGTCACTTTTAGTGGTTCACTACCCCATTTTGGTCACATTTCATAAGGCTCAAAGTGACCTTAACCTTGATGATATGTGACCAAATGTATCTCATGATGAAAGTATAACATGTGTACTACAATGTTATGAAGTTTGGAAGAGTTATCTTCCATAGTTCAGGGTCAAGGTCACTTCAAAATATGTATACAATCCAACTTTAAAGAGCTCCTGTGACCTTGACCTTGAAGCAAGGTCAATTCACCATGTATGTTTTTGTACGACTTGTCATTCTACACCATCATGCCAAAGTGGGTGTTGATAGACTTAATAGTCTCCGAGAAAAATCCAACGTTAAAGTTTTTTTACGGATTACAGGACGCCCGGACGCCCGGACAAACGGTCACCTTGACCTTGATGATATGTAACCAAATGTGTCTCATGATGAAAGTATAACATGTGTACTACAATGTTATGAAGTTTGGAAGAGTAATCTTACATAGTTCAGGGTCAAGGTCACTTTAAAATATGTATACAATCCAAATTTAAAGAGCTCCTGTGACCTTGACCTTGAAGCAAGGTCAAGTCACTATATATTTTTGGTGAGGCCTTGTCATCCTACACCATCATGCCAAATTGGGTGTTGATAGACTTAATAGTCTCCGAGAAAAATCCAACGTTAAAGTTTTTTAAGGATTACAGGACGCCCAGACGCCCGGACGCCCGGACGCCCGGACGGATGCCCGGACGCCCGGACGGCCAACACGGGTGACCTAGTATGAAAGTATAACATGTGTACTACAATGTTATGAAGTTTGGAAGAGTAATCTTACATAGTTCAGGGTCAAGGTCACTTAAAAATATGTATACAATCCAACTTTAAAGAGCTCCTGTGACCTTGACCTTGAAGCAAGATCAATCAAACTGGTATCAAAAGATAGGGATTACTTTGAGCTATAAACCATATATAGATCAGGTATCCAATCTCAAAAACTTCAGTCAAAAATTGGGAAAATGTGAAAAATGGCTGTTTTTTTACGGCCCCTGCGACCTTGACCTTGAAGCACTATGTATGTTTTTGTACGCCTTGTCATCATACATCATCATGCCAAATTGAGTGTTGATAGACTTAATAGTGTCCGAGAAAAATCCAACGTTAAAGTTTGTACGGACGCCCGGACGCCAGGACGGACGAAAAGGGTGAGTACATAGACTCACTTTTGCTTCGCATGTGAGTCAAAAAGAGACACAGTACATCACTCGTTATCCTTTTATCGAGTCTGTTGATTAGATATGCAGTTCCAGTATACGTAGGCCTCTGCAATGCTTTAATATGTACTTCTGTCTTCAGTCGTCATCTACTTTACACCGAAGTAAAAAGTGACATTCATTTTCAGTTGCGTCACAGAATGGACATTTTGTGTTGAAGTTCTCCTCGGTACTAGATAGATTTGCTTTGAGAGAATTGTTTCTCAGGCGGAAGCGAAAAAATGCATTCCTAAACATTTTAATATTAATGCAAGTTAGATAATTTTTACATTCTAGTTTTATTTTAAATGATCTGTAGAATGCAAAACTATTACTCTCACTGATCTTCATGTTCCTTTCCTGCTTGTAACAATCACGAAGTCTTTGCCCAAGCAAGTGAGTAGATTTTGGGGGGTCATTTCTCGTCCCACCGTTTGTCCAGACATACGCAAACCCATGTCTTACCAGACATTGCTGTATTGCTCTAACCCAATTTAGCTTTACTGCTGGACTTTCTCCATTGTTAGATAGGCATGTGGGGTGGGGAAGGGGGGGAGGGTAGGAGAGAGAGAGAGAGAGAGAGAGAGAGAGAGAGAGAGAGAGAGAGAGAGAGAACGGTTTATTTGTTAGGCCACGGGCCTATCACAACTTACAAAATTGGATCATCTACAGCAGCAATCTTTACAGCATCTTGTCTTTGCTTAAATGCATAGTACATGTACATAGCCAATGAACGTATTGTAATGAAGTCCTGTGTGGACAATAAGGTTCCCAGTTCTTCTCTTGTGTACGTGTTACGAGAGAGAGAGAGAGAGAGAGAGAGAGAGAGAGAGAGAGAGAGAGAGAGAGAGAGAGAGAGAGAGAGAGAGTTTAGACTTCATACTTTCCTTTATTTCGGCCGACGACCCATCAAAAGAATAAAAGTTATAATTGCAATGGTTCAATAAACACGTGTAAAAGAGTAAAATATACAGTAAGTTGATGCATGTAATACATGCGATTATAATGCATATCGAACAGATGAGGGACACAATTTTTGGTGTTTTGGGTTTTTGTTTTTACTATATTGAATTGAAGCTTGCAAACATATTATATATCCATGTAATATCTACACACATGTATGTACACACACTTTCAGACAATGATATATTCAGACATGAAGTAGATATTTAGTGTTATATATTTGCTAAGTCTAAAATTTCCTCAACCTTTTGGCTTCTTAGTTTAAGAGCATACAATTTATACATAGCAACTTCTCTCGGTTTTGTAGTATTATTACTTTTGAGAAGTTTTACCAGCTTTATATAACTACTTCCATGTGTGTTTTTAAAAAAATATTTCTTTCGAAGATCATCGTAGCTATTGCAACGAAATTGGATTGGGACACAGCTATTGTCTGCCCTCAGCACATCTGAGTTCGAGCTGCTGTCTTGCCTTAGGCCCCTCTAATGTCTTCGTCTAAAAAAATCGGCAGACCACTGCGGGTGGATGAGTAAATTGATTATGGATAAATAGCTGATGGATAGCTGATGGATAGATGGATGGATGGATGGATGGATGGATGGATGGATGGATGGATGGATGGATGGATGGATGGATGGATGGATGGATGGATGGATGGATGATGGATGGATGGATGGATGGATGGATGGATGGATGGATGGATGGATGGATGGATGGATGGATGGATGGATGGATGGATGATGGATGGATGGATGGATGGATGAATGGATGGATGGATGGATGGTGATTTGGATGAATAAGTGGAAGGTTGGACATATAGATAAATGGATGTCTGGTCTGCTACTTGGTTGCATGCCACACTGCCTGCCAAATCTACATCTCTATCAGCACGCCTCGATCTCCCTCTATTCGTGTCTTTCTTCCATTCTTGTCTGCCAATGGCCATTATTTTGTTTTCGCCTCGGTGCATCTGGCTTGGGGCTGCATGCGAATACGATAACACTGGTGCAGTGCAGCCTAAAAACCGCGAAAACAATAGCCTCTATGGGAAGACCTCACCTTGGCGCTATGCTGCAGGCTGAGTGGTTTTTGCTGTCTACGTCACCGTTTGACCCAAAGGTTGGACCAGGAATGACTGGCATTTGGCTTACTGCGCATGCCCGGTGGAGTTGCCTCCAATGACGTCAGAGTGATGCCTAAATCAACACTCGCTCATGTGGTGATGACGACAAGGGGTATGCCGCTCTCTAAACCAGACACTTGCGTCAGGGGGGCTTGGGGGCGACGAGATGGGGGTCCCGGGTAGAGGGTCGTCAGCTCCGAGGCAAAAGTGGAAAGAACACTCACAAAAATTACTAAAATTGGGGACGAGTTGGGGAGATAAAGCTGCAAGGGGAACGAGGGGAAAGCAGGGTTAGAGGAAGGAAGGAGGAGTGTGGATCGGGGAGGGGGTGGGGGGCAAGGACAAGTGTTGCACCACAATTCGCACGGAGGTACAAGGAAATAAAAGGCACAACGTTCTGGCAGGCAGCCAACTTTTACTATTTACGTTCTTTGTGCGTCCACGGCGACCCCCGAGCAATGAAGCTCCGTACTTTCCTGTCGAGTTTTTGTCCCGACGCGGTTGTTGCTCTTTGGAATTTTTCAACTCTGTGACTTCGTTTGCTGCCTTCGAGGCGTTTTGCAAGGCGTAAATGCCTGTCTTCGCATTCCCGCCATTCCCAAGCTGTCGTCTGCAAAGCGGCAGCCACACGACGCAAGGACTTATGGCGTGTTGATATTTGGCTGCTGACGTAAAGCGATTGTTTCTCAATATCGTCTTAGTTTGGGGTGGGGTTTTTCTTTCATATTTATCACACTGCCGTCAAGTACAGATTGTTCGATTTTAGAATGGCCTTCTGCGAGGAAAAACACACTTGCAACCCTCTCTGGGTGAGATCTGACCGGTTCACACCCAGGAATAAAATGGGTCATTTTCCAGAGTTGTGTTAGTCGAAATCATTGACAACGTATTGTTCCCGTGTCTCGGGTCATAAGCAGACTTGCAGGACTGACAATAACAACCCGACACATGCGATTCGTACTCTTACTCGTCGTGCTTTAGAGTGGAGTGAGGTACTGAATGAAGCTATCAAGAAATCAATTTATCAATAATATACAATATCATGAGCTATGTAATCATGAGCTGCTAGCAAAAAGTAACTTCACAGCAGGATATATTAAGCGAACTCATTAGGGTTGACATCGAGGCATAGACTCTCATCCCTATGCATTTTAACAGGATGGATCTATCTGGCTTATCGGCTGCGGCTCCCGTCTGCGATATAACCTTTTTCTATAACATTGCATGCTATCCGTGGGTGTACAGTCGTGGTGGTCGATTGGCAACATTTGTGGGCACCGGTACTGAATTTGTATATGGCCAAGTATCGTGTTGCGCCCTCGAATTAAAAACAAATGTCGACAATGCGATTGAAGAACGTTCCTTGAAAGTGCACGTTGCCTATAAATTGAGTCTTCCCAGTAAGTTTTTTTCCTTTTACATCACACCGCATCTCCCTACGCGATTGTAATGACGGAGAATAGCAGTGCAGTCATCACGTGCAGGGACCGAACCACGGCACCTAATCGCCCCGCACCACTGCCTGCAGGTCGGGCTGCTACGCCAAATCCCGAGCTTTAAAAAAGACGCGTTCATCAGCGTAGTTGGTCGTTCGCCCGCGGTCAGTGTACTTGTGCAGGGGAGGTAATGTGGCTGCTCTGCGTGAACGCAGAACAAAGGAACACATTGTAAGAGGAGATTCGGCGCCGTGGTCAGTCCCTGGTCGGGACAGAGACACTATATATAGTATCTCTGGTCGGGATGACTGGACTGTTATTCTTCATCACTAAGATTTAAACCATGTCTGCGTCCCCTAAAAAACCGGAACGTGTTTCTCCATTAGATTGATTCCTACGCGAATGGTAACATGGAGATAATTAGAGAAATGTGGAGGATTTGCTCTTTCTCTTCTCGGCCCTAGTGGTTTTTGTCATCAATGGATTTACACAGCCATCAAAGGCTGATAAGCCGTAAACTTTGTTTACTCATTCTTTCATTTGTTCTTTCTTTCCTTAGCCGAGTTCTTGCATGAAGTACTCGCTGTGCCGTAGCGATCACTACAGCATGTCAAGCAATGTTGCGGCAAATGATGGCACTGGAAACGTGGCCATTGACAGGACCTTTTGACATCTTCATATCCCATTATCAAATTGTGAACATTTCCCCATCGCTTCGGCGAGTTGCCCATTAAGTGCTTGCAGTGCTGTAGCTTCACACTGTGTACGAGTGTACACGTCTGACATGACTTTTGACATAACACATTGTCCTGTAATACTTTCCCATGATCTGCATCTCAACATCAATGGAAGCGTGCCAATCGCTGTAAAGGACCTGTGACATTTTCACTTCCAAACGAATATGCGTGACATTTATAGCGTGTCTTACAAGTACCTGTCCACCAGCAGCAGCGGTAAACTGACCGACAGGTGTTACTCTCATTCAGTTTTCGCCCGTCAGATCGGCCTTGTGTTTCTTCTCTTTCTGTGAATTTCTAAACAACCAAATGAACGAATAGAAATATTGCGAGGAAAAGACCGGTGTCAATATTTGTCAACACGATGACAGCAAATGTAAAGACAGTCAGAAGTTTGTCACATGCTGACACCGGCCTATTGTTTGCCAACTACGTAGGCTGAGCAGCGCTCCCCATGCTTCATGCACGGCCCATTGGCCACACTTCCCTTCTCCCTAAGCTCCTTCTTCCACTGGAAAGGCCCTGTCTCATCCCGTAGATCATGGGTGAACCATCCCTTTCCGCTCTTCAGATGGAGGTTTTCTTCTCCCTCCATATTCGTAGACCTTGATTCTCTCCACGTCCTCGTGTCCATCCCTATCTCCGTCCATGGACTGCGACTAAGATTCTGTGTGGCAAGGAGTCGTTCCTGGAGGCAGGATCACATAGGAAGGTTTACAACAGGACTGGACTGGACAGGCCATGATAGTGGCCAGCCAACAGTTTCCTCACGGAGTGAGTGGGCCTTGGAGGCAGGCGAGACAAGCATTTGGCCCGCTATGGCCACGGCACACACGTAGCCAAATCAGTGATCAAACACGCTCAGCAGGACGAGCCCCGGGCCTTTTCATCACCCCTTTCCTCCCCCTCCTCTCATTCCCCATATTCCCTCCCCCTTCCCCCACCTTCCGGCCAGCGCCCCAGCCCAGAACATTTGTGGGTCAGTGCCATGTCTGACGTCATCCTGGCCCTTGACCACACATGGTTGTCACTTTGACAGAGACAATTCCGCCGTTGCTGTCTGTAATAAATTTGGTCACAAATTGCCACTAATAAAGACCCGTTTTCTGTGGCCTTTGATCATAACTAAAACAGGGTGGCTTGGGTGGGACTGGAGGTGGTGGCGGTGGCGGCGGCTGCGGTGGTGGTGGTGGTGGTGGTGGTAATGTTGGTGTTAGTGGTGGTAGTGATATTGATGGTGGTGATGATACTGGTTATGGAGGGTGGTGATAAAGGTGGTGGTGGTAGTGCTGGTGGTGATTGTGCTGGTGGTGGTAATGCTAATGCTGGTGGTGGTGGTGGTGGTGGTGGTGATGATATTGGTTGTGGAGGGTGGTGATAAAGGTGGTGATGGTATCGCCGGTGGTGCTGTGGTGGTAATGATAGTGGTGGTGGTGGTGGTGGTGGTGGTGGTGGTGGTGGTGATGATGATAGCGGTAGTGGCAGTGGGAATGATAGCTATGATGACAGTGGTGGTGGTGCTAATGGCGTTGGTAGTGGTGTCATGGTAGTGGTGGTGATGATGGCGGCAGTGACGTGGTAGTGATGTTGGTAGTGTGAGGATGGTATTTGTGGAGGTGACGGCACTGCTAGTGATGGTGGTGGCTGTTGTGGTTTTAGTGGTGGTGGAGTGTGTATATGAAAATTTGTTTGCGGATAAATGATGTATTTGAGCTTTTCTATTTCCATGTATGTCTGGAAATGCATTTGTGTGTATCAATGTGTCTCTGTTGCTGATTGTTTCTGCAAAAGTCTGCGATTAAGGAAATGCATATACTGCTCGTGTGCATGTGTGTGTGCATATGTGTGCGCTCAAGCAGGCGTAACAGCCTTCATGTCTAAGGGTGTGTATAAAGGTATGCATTCGTTCCTGTGCATCGACTGATACATGTATGTATGTTATCCAGACCACTAGCTAACAATGTTGTTGACGATTGTTTGATAAAACTTATTTTAAAGCTGAATTTCCCATGTCATATATTTCAGTTGTATACGCATGTAGATTTGCTCTTAATAAGAACGTGTATGATGTTTGTCGAAATGAAATATGGGTTACCTTGTGTGTGGTACTTCTGTGTGATTACGTGTCTGTGTGCGTGCTTATGCATACCTTCTTTTTCTCGCTGTCAAATACATGTGTGTGTCCTTCAGCTTTCAGCAGCATTGATTGTTCCATAGTACATACTCTTCTGATTGCCAAATGGGTTACTGTTTACTGTTAAGTAATATTTAAAAAAACAACCCGTTATTTGTATCTATTCTTCTGTCTATCTGACTGCCTGTCTGTCTGCCCGCTCGCCCACCTACCCGTCCGTCCGTCCGTCCGTCCGTCCGTCCGTCTGTCTGTCTGTCTGTCTGTCTGTCTGTCTGTCTGTCTGTCTGTCTGTCTGTCTGTCTGTCTGTCTGTCTGTCTGTCTGTCTGTCTGTCTGTCTGTCTGTCTGTCTGTCTGTCTGTCTGTCTGTCTGTCTGTCTGTCTGTCTGTCTGTCTGTCTGTCTGTCTGTCTGTCTGTCTGTCTGTCTGTCTGTCTGACTGACTGTCTTTCTGTCTGTCTGTCTGTCTGTCTGTCTGTCTGTCTGTCTGACTGTCTGTCTGTCTGTCCTTCCGTCCGTCCGTCTCTTTTTCTTTCGAGATGTGTACATTCAATTTCGTTCTGGCTTTAGTGAATTATACCATCATAAATTTCGTTACGCCCGGGACAACCCAGATAATCTATACACTTGTCCAGCTTGTATGGAAGAAATTGAAAATGAATTTCACATGCTTTATGTTTGCCCAGTTTATGAAGACCTTAGAGAAAAATATTTATATCACATTCATGACTTTCGAAGAGTGAAACAAATATTTGGCAGTGACCCTAGTGTGATAAGATCATTAGCAATGTTCCTACATCATGCTCTGAAAAGAAGATGTGACGCGGTTGACATTTTCAATGCCGATGAGTTCAATGTGTTTCCGTTGTGACAGGCCGGTGGCCTCACAAATAAACAAGTTCGTTCGTTCGTTCGTTCGTTCTCTCTCTCTCTCTCTCTGTCCGTCTCTCTCTCTCTGTCCGTCTCTCTCTCTCTGTCCGTCTCTCTCTCTCTGTCCGTCTCTCTCTCTCTCTCTCTCTCTCTCTCTCTCTCTCTCTCTCTCTCTCTCTCTCTCTCTCTCTGTCCCTCCCTCATTCCCTCCCTCTCCCCCCCCTCTCTCTCACTCTCCCTCTCCCTCTCTCTCCCTCCCTCTCTCTCACTCTATCTCTCTCTTCCTCTCTCTCTCCCTCCCTCTCTCTCTCGCTCTCTCTCTCTCTCTCTCTCTCTCTCTCTCTCTCTGTAACTCCCCCCTCTCTCTCTCTCTCTCTCTCTCTCTCTCTCTCTCTCTCTCTCTCTCTCTCTCTCTCTCTCTCTCTCTCTCTCTCTCTCTCTCTCCTCCCTCCCTCCTCCCCCCCCCTCTCTCTCTCTCTCTCTCTCTCTCTCTCTCTCTCTCTCTCTCTCTCTCTCTCTCTCTCCCTCTCTCCCTCTCTCTCCCTCCCTCCCCCCCCCTCTCTCTCTCACTATATATCTTCTCTCTCTCTCTCTCTCTCTCTCTCTCTGTCTCTCCACAGTTGGAGTCCTGCGGGCAAGCAACTTCTGCGGCACACGTCATAACCACTCGACCCAGATTGGAGGCGGTGGCTGCGTAAACTAGATCAGCATGCCCTCTTTCCTGTCAAGTCCTGTTCCAAGCTTGGATCGATGCAAGTCCCTGAAAGAAGCTGCCATGTTTGTCAGGCCAGTGGCGGCGACATTGCTTATGTCAATGAGATGCGTCCCCTTGTGGATCGGGCTTGAGAAAAGACCCATAGCGTTCCTAAACGATTCGTCAAGGGCGCAAGACTAGGAAAATGGAGTCTCGACTAACTTATACTCCAAACAGCACCAGTGAATTGGGCAGCCAATGGCCTTCCACAGCTAACAAAGACTCAACATTAAGGTCTCATTCATGCAATAAATCCTTTAGGTACATGCACTCAGAGGAATGAAAGTTTGCTTTCACCTGGCCTGAACTGAACTGAACTGAACCGAACTGAATAAA
>JAWQFJ010011236.1:35000-42500 GCA_034096865.1 Theodoxus fluviatilis
ATTTCTAAGTATTTGTTTACCACTTCTAATCTATAATTTCATAGGTACCATCTCTCTCCTCCTGCCAAGTGACCTCCTTTCCGAAAGATCATAATTTTCATTTTTTCAGTATTAACAGTAAGACCAAGCTTTTCCGACACACGTGCAAGGCGGTCCAGATGGTTTTGACGTCCACTCGGTGTTGTGGATAGTAATACCACATCATCAGCAAAAAATAGTGCAAATATTTCTGACATTCCAGGCATCAGCTGGATGCCGTGTTTTCCATGTGCACGTACATAATCAGCGACACAATTAATATACATTAAAAATAAGTAACTGCTCTCCAAGGCACCTTGTTTCACGCCGGCCCGGCATGCAAAACATTCAGACATGCTGTGGTTCCATCTAACACAAGCCTGTATGTTAAAATACATAACTTTTAGCATTCTGATGAATTTGGACGACAGTCCGGCTTTTTGGAGTGGTTTCCATAATTGTGAGCGGTCCACAGAATCAAAAGCTACAGTCGCTTGCGGCCAGTGGGTACGGCGTTCGAAGCTGCGCGGTTTCCAGAGTTGCATCCTTGAGCAAGATGCTTAACTCGCATTGTTTCTCCCCACCCAGGAGTAAAACCGGGTACCTGTGAGGGCAATATTGGCAAAAACGTTGTGCGATTAACCCTTGTATGCGGCCAAGCGCCAGCATCGGGTTGGAATACTCCCCAGGGAGCGGAGTTGGTGCTGGTACCTGACTGTGTGCGTCTTAAATGTCTGTCACTATGTTTGTTGTGAGGTACCAGTGAGGATTGATGAAGATGCCCAGTGATCAGGGGGTAAAGTTTAAGCGGTTTGAGACCCAGACAAAGGGTGTAAGTCGCTATAAAAAAACCACACCTTTACCTTTACCTTTTTTACAATTTACCTCGGCGGCCACCATTTACATGTTGTAGTGCTATAGCATATATGGTGAACATATGATCAATGGTTGAGTGACCTGTTCGAAAGCCTGTCTGTTCTGAGCAAATTCTTCCCTCTTCTCTAACCATGAACATAGTCTCCTCGTCAATATAGATGAGAAAACCTTGCTCAGGACAGGTAATAGAGCGATTCCCCTGAAATTATCAGAGTCTAATTTATTTCCTTATATATATATATATATATATATATATATATATATATATATATATATATATATATAAATATAAGGATATATGGATGATTGAAAGGAAAATGTTGTTTCTCATATATGAAATTAAACAGTTTTGTCCGGAATTGTACGATTTTGAGTGTGGCTATTTTGAAGCTTTCTCCTGGTATACCGTCAATCCCAGGAGCCTTGCCTGGCTTTACCCTATGTAGAGCGGCTCGGACCTCATCTTCCCTAATTGCAGCATCAAGCTCCGAGTGAAGAATGTTGTCCTCTTCATGGAAACTATCGTCAGGATTTCGTGCCACCTGCTGAAGAAGGTTTTGGAAATGATTTTTCCATACATCTAGATCAATGTTCGGCATACTGGCAGATTTCCAGCTCTCACTGCGTATCATTGACTAAAATGTATCTGGGCGTTTTAGGCTTCTTACAAGAGCGAGGTTTCTCAGCCATCAACGATTTCCTAATCTTTTTCTCCTGTTTCATGCACTCGGCACAAGAAGCTAGGCTTTTCGTGAAAAGAGAAAGTGCGTCGTCAACAGAGATTTCCATTCGAATTGTTACTCGGTATACGGCGTTAATAAAGTCCTGCCCATTGAGTATGTTCAAATACTCGTTAGCTTTGTTAGGATCCAATTGCAACTTGGATACCATCTTAGGTGCCATTTGTGCAGACACAGAGAGAGAGAGAGAGAGAGAGAGAGAGAGAGAGACAGAGAGATAGAGAGAGAGAGACAGAGAGACAGAGAGACAGAGAGAGACAGAGAGAGACAGAGAGAGAGAGAGAGAAAGAGCGGGTGGGAGGGAGGGAGGGAGGGAGGGAGGGAGGGAGGGAGGGAGGGAGGGAGGGACGGACGGACGGAGGGAGGGAGGGAGAGACAGAGAGACAGAGAGACAGAGAGACAGAGAGACAAAGAGACAGAGAGACAGAGACAGACAGACAGAGAGAGAGAGACAGAGAGAGACAGAGAGAGACAGAGAGAGAGAGAGAGAGAGCGGGAGGGAGGGAGGGAGGGAGGGAGGGAGGGAGGGAGGGACGGACGGACGGAGGGAGGGAGGGAGAGACAGAGAGACAGAGAGACAGAGAGACAGAGAGACAGAGAGACAGAGAGACAGAGACAGACAGACAGAGAGAGAGAGAGAGAGAGAGAGAGAGAGAGAGAGAGAGAGAGAGAGAGAGAGAGAAAGAGAAGAGTGGTGGTGAAGTAGAGGAACCAAGCGCAGCACAGATTGAGTGAGAAAGGCGATTGCACAATCCTGGCAGGAAAGACAATAGTAACAGAATTGCAGGACTGCCTGAAAAAGCGGTAGACTGGTTCCAGTCTGACAGATATGTGATTCATGCTGGCGGAAAAATAAAGCCAAGACTCTGCATTCTGCCAAGACTGAGAAAGGGTGTGTTATTAGAAGTGAGCTTCACTTGCTTCTCGCATGACAAGGAGCGGCGATTCTGGGTACCTCACGGCTGTGACCGTGTTGGGAAGGTCTTTCCTAGATTCTTGGCAATTGCTTTCTAGAGCAGACATTGGGGTGGGAGAACTTGAGTTGTCTTCTATTTTCAAGCTTACTGACGAATCCGGGCAGACATACTATTGCTAGAAGTACAACTAGAGGGGTAGAAAGGGACTATATAAAACACAGGTGGAGTCATATCCATCGTGAAAACAAAAGTGACAGACATTCAGACAGACACACAAATGGAATTAAAAAAGTTATGGCCATATAACTCTTTTTATGAAGAATATAAATGAGGAACTTGCTGTCACCAATTGTCCCTCTTGTTGATAGACAGATACATGAATTGTCCTTCCTGTTAATATACAGATCAACAGACTGTCTCACAAACACATACACACGCAAACGCACACGGACCCACAATTACGCACGCGCACACGCACGCACGCACACACACACACACACACACACACACACACACTGTTAATGAGGTACACATATAGATGCAAATTCAGTCACAAACATGAAAAGACATAGCTGTACTGTAAAACTAGAAAACAGACTCAATGCCTGATGAATTGTGATGGCCATGGACCACTTTGCAGATGACATCTTGGGATTAGTAAGCTACACTGTGAAGGATTCCCACATCTTAGGATCAGTGAGCTGCACTGTAAGCTTTGAAAAGTTCCCCCATCATAGAATCAGTGAGCTACACAGTAAACTCTTAAGGATTCCCCCATCTTAGAATCAGTGAGCTACTATCATCATCATTATGGCATGATTTCGCGAACGAAGATCGTGGTAGGGGGACAGGGTCTGCGACGGCTGCAGACTCGTTGGTGGCTGACGAGGCCAGTACGGGACTGCCCACCCGCCCACAGTGGCTGCATCTGAGGGGCTGGTCTGTGGCGGCTGGCGCTGACGCCTCACAGTTCTTTCCCCTCGTCCTTTTGTCCTCGAGGTCGGCCCTTCGGTTGTGTTCAAAGGACAAGGTAGCCGCATGGACGGTGTGTTTTCAGGCCCCGCGGTCTGCAGTAAGCGATGACCAATCACAATGGTCGATGTGGCAGGCGCTGAGGAACCGCTTGAGGAAGTCTTTATGTCTTTTCTTCGGAGCCCTCACTCCTCGGTGGCCAGAGGACAGTTCACCGTATAGCAGGATCTTGGGGAGACGATGATCATCCATTCTGGATAATTGCCCTGCCTAGCGCAGTTGTGCTGTCAATCTCGGTCCGATCAAGGACTGTGCTGCTGGTGACAAAGTCGCTCCAGTGGATGGCGAGGATGGAACGAAGGCAGCCCTGGTGGAAGCGTTCGAGGAGTCGTAGGTGGCGACTGTAGAGAACCCACGATTCGGAGCCGTACAGAATACGCTGATCTTGGTAGCCTTCCTCAGATGTCTGTTGTTCCACACTCGCCTACGAAGCCTTTCAAATACGCTGCTCGCTTTGGCCGGTCTGTTATCAACCTCTCTGTCTAACTCGGCATTTCATGAGATGATGCATCCCAGGTAGCTGAATTGTTGGACGGATTTCAATTCTGACTGGCCGATGGTTATGTGGGGACATTGGTACTCTTCCTGGGTGAAGGTTGTTGCAGAACCACCGTCTTCTTCAAGCTGACTTTGAGTCCGAAGAGCTGTGATGCCTCTGCAAAGCAGAATGTTATGCGCTGTGGAGGAGGTTAGGTGTGGGGAACAAGTCCAGCTTCATCGGCGAATAGTTCTCGGATCAGTTGCTCCCTGGTCTTTGTATGGGCTTGTAGTCGCCTAAGGTTAAACAGGTGCGAAAACGAATGTAGATGCCGTCTTCATTATCAAGATCTGTTGTGGCCTGCTGGAGCATTGAGCTGAAGAAATTGGTGAAGAAAGTCGGCGCAAGGACGCAGCTTTGCTTTACACTGTTGGTGATTGGGAAGAGCACTGAGAGGTCTTAGCTATGTCTGACCTGGCAGCGTTGGCCTTCATGTAGCTGGATGACCATGCTGAGGAATTTCAGGGGACAGCCAATTCGTTCCAAGACACGCCAGAGTCCTTTCCTGCCCACTGTGTCGAATGCTTGGGTGAGATCGACACAAGTTACATAGAGTAACCTATTCTGCTACCTGCCTTTTTCTAGGAGCTCTCGCAGTACAAAGACCATATCCGTAGTGCTCCTGTTGGCTCGGAAGCCGCACTGGCTCTCTAGGAGATGGTCTTCTGCTATAGCAGGCACTAGTCTGTTGAGCAGAACTCTTGCGAAGATCTTGCCCGCGATGGATAGCAGTGTAAATCTCCAATAGATGGAGCAATTTGACTTGTCCCCTTTTTTCTTGTATAGACGACATCGCGAAGGTCCTGTGGCAATCTTCCCTGCATTTAAAGAACTTGTGGAATTTCTTGATCAGTTTGGCGCCCCCGTGCTTCCATATTTCTGTTGGTGTTTCATCTATACATGCAGCTTTGCCACTCCTCAGCTGTTCAACTGCGTTGGTGACCTGTTTGTAGGTGGGAAATTCCTTCAGTTCTATTTTGGCTGGTTGCTGGGGCATGTGCAGGATTGCTGTGTCTTGGACTGCGGTTGGCATTAAACCGTGTCTGGAAGTGGGTCAGTGAGCTACACTGAAAGCTCTGAAGGATTTCCCCTTCTTAGAATCAGCGAGCTACAATGTATGCTTTAAAGGATTCCCCCATCTTACCATCAATGTGCTACACTATGAGCTTTGAAGGATCCGCCATCTTAGAAATATTGAGACAAACTGTAAGGTTTTAAATCTTCCCCATCTTAGAATAAGTGAGCTACAATGTAAACTTTGAAGGGTTAGCCCCTCTTAGAATAAGTGAGCTAGACTCTAGGTTTTGAAGGATTAGCCCATCTTAGAATAAGTGAGCTACACTGTAGATTTCGAAGGATTCCCCCATCTTGGGGTCAGTGAGCTACACTTTAATTTTTTAAGGATTTCCCCCTTTTTAGGATCAATGAGCTACTCTGTAAGCTTTTTAAAGATTCCCCCATCTGGGGATCAGTGAACTACACTGTAAGCTTTGAAGGTTTCGCCCATTTTAGAATCAGTGAGCTACACAATACGTTTTGAAGGATTCCCCCACCTTAGAATCAGTGAGTTACACAGTAAGCTTTTACTAGGAATCCTCCCATCTTAGAATTAGGGAAATAAACTGTAAGTTTCGAAAATTTTCCCCATCTATGAATCAGTGACCACACTGTAAGCTTTGAAGGTTTCGCCCATTTTAGAATCAGTGAGCTACACTGTAAGATTTGAAGGATTCCCCTATCTTAGAATCAGTGAGTTACACAGTAAGCTTTTAGGAATCCCCCCATCTTAGAATCAGTGAGCTAAACTGTAAGTTTTGAAGAATTTCCCCATCTTAGAATCAGTGAGCTAAACTGTAAGTTTTGAAGGATTCCCTCATTACAGAGTCAGTGAGCTACACAGTAAGCTTTGAGGAATTCAACCATCTTAGAATCAGTGAGCTAAACAGTAAGTTTTGAAAGATTCCCCCATCCTAGGATCAGTGAACTACACTGTCAGTTTTGAAGAATTCCCCCATTTTAGAGTCAGTGAGCTACACAGTAAGCATTGAAAAATTCCCTCATCTTAGAATCAGTGAGCTAAACTGTAAGTTTTGAAGGATTCCGCCATTTTAGAATCAGTGAGCTAAACTGTAAGTTTTGAAGGATTCCCCCATCTTAGAATCAGAGTGCCAAACGGTGAGTTTTGAAGGATTCCGCCATCTTGGGATCAGTGAACTACACTGTACGTTTTGAAGGATTCCCCCATCTTAGAATCAGTGAACTACGTTGTAAGCTTTGATTAATTCCCCCATCTTAGGATCAGTGAGCTACACTGTAAGATTCGAAGGATTTCCCCATCTTAGGATCAGTGAGCTACACTGTAAGTTTTGAAGGATTCCCCCATCTTAGGATCAGTGAGCTACACTGTAAGCTTTGATGGATTCTCCCATCTTAGAATCGGTGAACTACGTTGTAAGCTTTGATTGATTCCCCCATCTAAGAATCAGTGAGCTACACTGTAAGCTTTGAAGGATTCCCCCATCTAAGAATCAGTGAACTGCGCTGTAAGTTTTGAAGGATTCCCCCCTCTTAGCATCAGTGAGCTTCACTGTAAGCTTTGACGGACTCCTCCATGACTGCTCCTGAAGCTGACTCAAACAGCACAGTGGCCACGACTCTTCAGATGAGGCTTGGGGTATTGAACTAGCCATGCCGTTGTCGTCAACATTTTGATTAACTTCAGTTTACTGGAAACCTTGTCAGACTAATTCCAGACCTGCTTGAAGCAACGTCAGCCTGCCGCTTTCTAACTATTGGGGAAAGTTCGAGCACTTCATAGCATGTCCACAGGTATAACATGGTCAGTTAAGTGGTTCATGTGGGTCTTTGCTGCCATCACAAAGACATGGACATGGCTCGACAGCAGGATTTCAATGCCACTGATCTGAAAAGCTGAATCCTCAGTACGCCTGTACTACAAGTACACACGAGTCATTGTTCTCAGAAGGAATGTGCACAAGACCAGCTGGTTGGGGAAAGCGACATGCATGACTTGCGCTGAGCTCTTTGGCCTTGGATTGGGTCTGCCCTTCCCTCTGACCCAAGCACGGCGTTCTTCAGCGTGCCTTGACCCTTGACCCTCAAGTTGTATACAAGATGGAAAGTACGGGGAGTTTCTGTAAATACTGGGACGGAAAAATGGATTTATTTCAATATCTTGACCCTCAAACTTCAATGCCCTCTGCTGCCAGTTTTTGCTCTCAAAATGCCCTTAACGCTACGTTTTGGGTGCAATGGATTTACAGTAATTTCTTGTGTAAAAATTTTTTTGGGGGAGAATGGGGCTGGGGGTGGGGTGGGGAGGGGGGGGGGGGAGGAGGAGTTATGTGTATTTGTTCAA
>JAWQFJ010011236.1:47500-51602 GCA_034096865.1 Theodoxus fluviatilis
TCCTCCCTCCGTTCTATCTCTCCCGGGCTCTCATCGTCACGTCATCTCCCATCTCGTCCTTCTCTCCTCGTCTCTTCGTCTCTCTGCCTCGTCCCAACATTATCTCTCCGGCCTGCTCTCTCTCCCTCTCTCTCTCTGCATCTCCTCCCTCATCTCTCTTGGGGCTCTCTCTCTCTGTCAGTCCTCTGCCCTCTCTCTTTCTCTCGTCTCGTCTGCGACTCTCTCTGTGTCGTCTAGCTGTCGTGTCTCTGTCTCTCTCAGTCTCTCTCTCTGTCTCTCTCTGTCTCTCTCTCTCTTCTCTCTCCCTCTCTATCTCTCTCTGTCTCTCTGTACGTGTCTCTCTCTGTCTCTCCGTCTCTTTCTGTGTCTCTCTGTACGTGTATCTCTCTCTCTGTCTCTCTTCCTGTCTCTCTATCTGTCTGTCTGTCTCTCTCTGTCTCTCTCCTCTCGTCCCTATCTGCTCTAATCTGTCTCTACGTTTCTCCATTTCTCTCTCTCTCATCTGTCTCTCTCTATCTCTCTCTGTCTCTCTCTCTGTGTCTCTCTCTCTGTCTCTCTCTCTGTCTCTCTCTCTCTCTCTCTCTCTCTCTCTCTCTCTCTCTCTCTCTCTCTCTCTCTCTCTCTCTCCTCTTACCACATTTGAATATTTTGCCTCAAGGGCTGAATGTAAGAAGAAAGGCAATACTGCCTAATTCACTACCCTTGTAAAATAAAGTCGTCGTTCGTTCGTGTCGTTCGTCTCTCATCTCTCTTCTCCCTCTCTCTTCTCTCTCTTCTCGCACCCTCTTCTCTCTCTCTCTCTCTCTCTCTCTCTCATCCGTCTTCCTCTATGCCTCCCAGTGTATTCTTTCCGCGTAGTAAATGGTTTGTTTGCGTCGCAGCTTTAAGTTTAGCGCAAGGATGTGTTTAGTATCACGCAAGAGCATCGTTTGTCCCGTGGTTGGTGGGGTTTCCTCGAGGGGGGACAACTAACAGAATACAAGAAGGAATTTGTGCCAAGGCCGCGACCTGGAACTTTGACCTCGCGATGGGCGTGGCCACTTTGCTAGCGCTGCATAGTTGCGTGCCTCTGATTGGATGAAATTGCACGGTTCCCGCTAACCCCAGTGACGCACGTACTGCACCGGAACTGGCGTATGTCCGTTCTATTTCTGGGCGCAGCTGGCGGCTAGAGGAGAAACCATGGGGGGGGGGGGGGGGGGGGGGGGGGGGGGGGGGGGGGAACACACCCCCTTCAGGGCAGGGGGGGGTGGGGGGGGGGGGGGGGGGGGGGGGGACCTGAAGAGTTGCGTGTTTAAACTGAATTTTGAAGAGTGAAATGAGAGCCGGTTAAAAGAAGGGAGTGGAGGGAGTTTGCAGCGGTTGTGGAGGCCTGTACAGACAACTCGCATGAGATGAGAATAGTCAGGAGGAAGGAGTCGAGAAGAACCCGCAGTTTACATCGTTGGCAGGGACTAGACTACTGTGTGTGTAGTATTGACTATTGGTGTTTGAAAGGGTTTGAATGAACACCGGATATAGATTTCGCACAACTAGTGGCGGGCCTGTTCCCTGATTTGCATCGCGTCCCTGAAAATTATCATCACGAATTCCTAATAAACCTAAGGTCGGTCTGATCCGTGACAAATCGAATAAAACCCTTTTTTGTTTGTTTTCAGAAACATGCATCAACGTCTAACAGAAAAGCCGATGAAATTGTACACAAAAACAACAACCAGAACATATAATCGCACGCTGTTTTACAAAATGTCAACAGAATAGCGGCAAGAACAACAACGTGCAGCATCACAAACAGCAGCAGCAGCAACAACGATAACTCGAAACCATATTGGCAGTGTCTATGGTGGCATTCATGAACTCATGATGTGCAAATGACGTCTTTGTCCTGGTTTGTCTCCGGAAATTTATGTCCTTTTTACTGCCTAGGCAAACGGAAGTGGTTTGTACTGTGGTTTGGCTTTGTTATTCAGGTGATACTATTACCCTACCCAGAAATCAAAACAGCCTAAAATGCACGATGACAGATTGGAAAGGACAGATATGTTTTCGATTGCTACTAAACGTATGAAACCTTTCGAGCGAATAATGGAACGTATAAATGGCTTTTATTTATTCTGCTATTATGGTTGACGGATATAGACCACCATGTTCACGTTTTCTGGCATTCACTTCCTGCTATGCACTCTGTTGGAGGCTGGGGTTGCCAAGGACAGGAAAAGAGTAAAGGAACACTTTTTTTTTTCCTTTTTTTTTCGTTCATTGGACGCGCGTGGAAAGCGATTGAGGCCACCGAAATCAGCTAGCAAGAGACGCGCTTGTGTCCCCCAATAGGATTCACTTCTGTATGACTGTGCATCAGTAAAGAACGGGGAGAAGAGAAGAAAGAAGAAAAAAAAAAGAAGAAGAAGAAGAAGAAGAAGAAAAAGAAGAAGAAAGAAGAAGGAGAAGAGAAGAAGAAAGAAAGAAGGAAGGAAAGAAGGAAGAAGAAAAGAATGCAAGATGGAGAAGAGAAGAAAGAAGAGAAGAAAAGGGGAGGTGTGGAGAAAAGAGAAAAGGAGAAGAAGAAGAGGAAGAAAAGAAGAGAACAGAGAAAGAAGAAGAAGAAGGGAGAGGAAGGAGAGAAGAAAAGAAGGAAGAAGAGAAGAAAAAAAAAGAAAAAAAAAGAAAAGGAAGAAGGAGAAAAAGAAAAGAAGAAGAACAAAAAGAAGAATAGAGAAGAAAAAAGAGAGGGCAGAGAAGAAAAGAAAAAAGAGAAAGAAAAAGAAAGAGTAAGAAGAAGGAGAAGAAGAGAAGATAGAGACTGAGCGAGAAAAGAAAGAACGAAGAAGGAGACGAAGAGAGAGCAAGGAAAAAGGAGAGAGGAGAAGAAAGAAAAGAGGAGAGAAAGAGCGGAGATTAAGGGACAGAGAGAAACAGAAGGCAGAGAGAGAGAAGGAGAAGGAGAAGGAGAAGAAGGAGAAGAGGAGAAAGAAGAGTAGGAAAGAAGAGAGGAGGAAGAGTGAGAAAGGAAGAGGAAGGAAGACAGGAGAGAAGAGAGAAGAAGAAGAAGAAGGAACGAGGACGAAGAATGAGCAGGAAGGAAGGAGAAGGAGGAAGAAGGGAGAAGGGAGAAGAAGATGAGGAAAGAAGAAGAAGAAGAGAAGAGAAGAAACGACAAGAAAAGAAGAAGCCGAAGAGAAGGAAGAAGAGAAGAAGGAAGGAGGGAGAAAAGAGGAAGGAAGAAGAAAAGAAGGAAAGCAAAGGAAGAAAGAAACGGCAAAGGGACAGGAAGACGAGAAGAAAGAAGAGAAGGAGAAAGAAAAGAAAAAGGAAGAGTAAGACGAAAGAAAGGAAAGCGGAGTTTAATAGAGGAAGAGAGAAGGAGAAGCCAGAAGAATAAGAAGGAAGAAGAAGAGAAGAAGAAGAAAAAACTAAAATCATTGTAAAACAAAAAAAAAAAAAAAAAAAAAAAAAAAAATAAAAAAAAAAAAAAAAAAAAAAAAAAATAAAAATAAAAATAAAAATAATAAAAAAAAAAAAAAAAAAAAAAAAAAAAAAGGAAAAAAAAAATAAATAAAAAAAAAAAAAAGAAAAAAATAAAAAACAAATAAAAATAAAAAATAATAATAAAATAAATAATAAAAAAAAAAAAAAAAAAAAAAAAATAAAAAAAAAAAAAAAATAAGATGAAAAGATTTAATAATATTAATAATGATAGAAAAGTTAAGATGTAGAATGAAGTATAAGAAGTAGAAGTAATAAAAGAATAATAATCGTAAGTATAATAATCATAGGATTTTTCATAGGAATAATGTAGAAGTAGAATGAATAAGTAATTATAAGTAAGAATTAATAAGAAATACTAATAAGAATAAGAAAAGAATAAGAAAGAAACGTAAGAATAATATAAGAAGAATAATAATCAATAATAATAATATAATAATACTAAATAATAATTCATCCTATAAACTCCACTAATACCTAATAATACTACTATCCTACTCCTATTATTATTATTCCTATTTTCTTCTTTATCTTACATCTCTTATTCTTCTTCTTAATATACTCTACTTCTTTATCATATTACCACCCTAATTATTCCTCTTACCCTTCCTCCTCAGCC
>JAWQFJ010011237.1:0-2500 GCA_034096865.1 Theodoxus fluviatilis
AAGACACTACTAGAGGAAGACAAAATGGGCAGATGCGTATATACACGCAAACACGCGACCAAACACGTAAATGCACATGCGCCCGCGCGTACACACACGCAAACACATACATACTGACGCATACAAACCGAAACACAGACATACAAACATACAGACAACAAAAAAAACACACACACACGCGCGCGCACACTCAGAGTCACTCTCATTCTTTCTCTCTATCTTAACTTACTCAAAGAGTGCTGGGGTTGGACCAAGGTAGTTACTGAAGGGATAGGTGGTGACCAGCTACTCCAAAGTATTATTTCCTGATCTAATGCGTGACCCTGAAGTAGTCCGCTTGAAGGACAGAGTGTGGCGAGCTTTCTGAGGAGTCTCCATTGTCAGGCCAAAGATGAAAAAGACTGGCGGTGATATGACTATATAGGAGGGAAAGTAGGAAATTCGAACCCCTTGGCGTACAGCGCAGTAGAGACTTCACTGACTGACTGACTGACTGACTGACTGACTGACTGACTGACTGACTGACTGACTGACTGACTGACTGACTGACTGACTGACTGACTGACTCACTCATTCGCTCACTTGCTCACTCACTCACTCACTCACTCACTCACTCACTCACTCACTCACTCACTCACTCACTCACTCACTCACTCACTCACTCACTCACTCACTCACTCACTCACTCACTCACTCACTCACCCACCCACCCACCCACCCACCCACCCACCCACCCACCCACCCACCCACCCACCCACCCACCACCCACCCACCCACCCACCCACCCACCCACCCACCCACCCACCCACCCACCCACCCACCCACCCACTCACTCACTCACTCACTCACTCACTCACTCACTCACTCACTCACCACTCACTCACTCACTCACTCACTCACTCACTCACCCACCCACCCACCCACCCACTCACTCACTCACTCACCACTCACTCACTTTCCCACCCACCCACTCACTCACTCAACCCACCCACCCACCCACTCACTCACTCACTCACCCACCCACCTACCCACCCACCTACCCACCCACCACACTCTAAGACAGATATTTGGACGAAGGTTCCAGCAACGAGTCGAATCAATCAGTCTGTCACGAGCTCCCTCGCACTCCGCACACCCACACTACGCCCTCTGCAAGAACGCGGGCAGGGGATGAAGGCGTGCAGTCTTTAATCACAGAGGAATGGAACCATTCCCAGACTCGGCCTGCGAGCTCTGAAGAGCTGGAAGGCCTTTGCTGCCATCGCGCACGTAAGTCTTCATTCGAGGCATGGAGCATTGATTGCTGAGGTCTCCCTGCCACTCTCTTCCTGCCAAACAAGAGGGAGTGAGAGCATGAAGACAGACGGCAACAGAATGAAACCTTGCCCAATAATTGCGTAGAGTGTCATGTGTCATGTTTGGTCATGTGTCAGAATGTGACTGCCTATCAAGGACACCACCCAGCTTCGCGCTCTTTGGCTGTGGACTACGTCACACTGTGGAGAGTGGAAAGTGTAGTGAATGAGTAGAGCAATAAAGCTGGAATCTCTCTTCATTTTGTTACCTTTTGAAATTCTACCTGTCTGTTTGTGTGTGTGTCTGTCTGTGTGTCTGTCTGTCTGTCTGTCTGTGTGTCTGTCTGTCTGTCTGTCTGTCTGTTTGTTTGTCTGTGTGTCTGTGTGTCTGTGTGTCTGTCTGTCTGTCTGTCTGTCTGTCTGTCTGTCTGTCTGTCTGTCTGTCCTGTCTGTCTGTCTGTCTGTCTGTCTGTGTGTCTGTCTGTCCTGTCTGTCTGTCTGTCTGTCTGTCTGTCTGTCTCTCTCTCTCTCTCTCTCTCTCTCTCTCTCTCTCTCTCGTAGTATTGTGTGACAGTGCCATTCTCGAACATATTCTGTCCAGACAACCACTATTTTGTTCAAGCGTTTTGACTGGACTAAAGGAAAGTATGAGGAGAGGACCGAATTAAAGAAGATAATTGCACCGGCAGATGGAGAGAACGAGCAGCAACAGCAGGAGCAGCAGGAGCAGCAAAAGCAGCAGGAACAGTAGCAAAAGCAGTAGGAGTGCCACCAACACCCGCAGCGAGGAAGACGGAAAAAATAGGGGGATGCAATGTTGTGAACGCAGAAGAGACGCATCCGATATAGCACTGGCCTTATCTCCTCTAATAAAATGAAAACAGGCAAAGCGGAAAAAAAGACACTGGTTCGCGGTCTTACGTTCACCTTCCTACCCCCACAAAATGTGCCCAGGACGAAATAAAACTCCACTAGATATTAGAAGTCGATAGCCCACACCTCTCCGCCACTCTCAATACAACACTTTCAGGCCACTCAGTGCCTCTAAGATTTACGACGCCCAGAAACGTGCTGAGTTGCCCAGAGCTCAAAGGTTTTTGACCCTACCAGACGGAAGGGGCGGGGCAAAAGAAGGGGAAGGGGGGAGTCGGTGAAGAGGAGGGGAGGGGGGAGTAAAGGGCTGGGGGGGGAGGGATTGTGTTAGA
>JAWQFJ010011237.1:7500-20000 GCA_034096865.1 Theodoxus fluviatilis
TTGTTGTTGTTGCCATAATGACGTGAGCGAGGCACGTGAACCCCGTGCAGTGTGCGGTGAGCATACACGACCTATCACGTGACCTACGGACAGCCATCATGAGCATCACTGAAAGGCACAACTGATTGCTATTGTCAAAGTTTTGCAACTGTTCCTGGGATGGTGACAAACCATGCAATACAAGAAGAAGAAGAACAAATGACGGACTCTCTGTTTCCTTGTTGCGACGTTTAATGTAGAATCAATGGACCAATGCATCTCTCACAAATGGCAAAGACACTCGAGCAAGAGTGAAAACCGAAATGATTTGCGCTTTAAGTGTCCTGTCCACTGACAAATCCACAATATGGATATACTTTTTCGAGTAAACTGTGACCTGTGTAGAAAGTTTCAGTGTACTTTGTGACAATAATCTAACTCTGTTGCAAGAATATCATTTGGCTAACTTTCAACAAAACGTATAACTGATGAGTTGGCGTTGCATTGCAGAGTGTCTTGAATCTTACATTGCGTTTCATGTCTGCCCCTAGCAACCCCACTTCCAACCCTTTCTAAACAGGATGACCGTTGGTGCTTTTCTTGGGAGCTGAAGAACTACAGATCCATAAATCAACCCCTGCTGCTGTCTTTGATGCTCTGCTGACAACGTAAGAACGTGACTAAGACCAATGACCCCTTGTCCACACTTGTGACACGTGACAAGTGCCGACACGGGCATAGGTCAATACCAATCCTTCCTTCCTTTCGCCTTGTCCGGACCGGTCACTTGCATGGCCACTGATCGTCGTGCAGTCTACCAAAGGGGTCAGTTGGATAGAGCGGAATGATCCAGTAGGTCAATGATCGGGCATAGAGCGCAAAGCAGTGTGAGACACGGTTACGCATGCACGTGAAAAGTTGCTGCAGAAGAACACTACCTTCTGTTTTACGTAAGTCGTTGCAGTAAATTAACCCTTCGCATCTCTTCGCCCACGGCTACATCTGGGACAAGCAGCTCTGCTGAGGTATTGAAAGCTGTTGAAAACTGCAGTCATAAACTGTTTCCTACCACAGTCACTCGGGATACACACACGTTTTTGCTATGGCGGTGTTTTTTTCCTTGAGCGTAAACACATTATTATACATGTTTTTCTCAACACGAGTCGGCTTGTCTCCAAAACACTGCACTGGAACTACACGACACGTACTCGCACGTCGATTGGCTGGCGATGCGCGCGATGGGCGGTGCTGCAAAAGGTTAATTGCCACATGTGCCTAGTGGAGTAGACGAGCAAGCCAGTGACACCGCATTTGCATTGGTTACTGTTGATGATGAGAAGTGTTACTGCCTATAAGCATTTGTGGGCTACATGTACGTAAGGCCATTGATCACCAACATCGCTAGAGCTTGTTAGCGTAAGAGCAAGACAAGTCGCGATGTCCGTGGTTATTCGCCTCTTACGATTCGAGCAGGGAGCGGCGCTGGCATATTCTGTGAACCCGAGTCACATGACTCTGGCACAGTTCGCAATGAACGCGTAATAGACTTGACCCTTCGCATTACAACATTGTGCCAAAAATAGCTCGTTCTGGATACTATTTTTTCAACTTTGTACAGAAACAATTCAGATGTCAAAACGTGTTTCCATTTAAACACAAACACTTTATTTTATCGAATAAACACTTGTTTGTTGCCTCAACAAGCATAATTCATGAGTTTTGTGCGAAATAGTCTTAGAACTACTTTAACGGCGCATGTCATGGAGCAGAGGGTTATCCCACAAGCCTCTCGTGTTACCTTGTTATGAATATTCCGGACGGATTAGTTCCATCACGTGATATGAACTGTGCTAGGGACTCTTTCGCCGGCAGGCGAAGTCTCTAGTGGTCTAGAATGCGGCGGTAGTTCCCTTCTTACCCAACCCACACGGTGTTTGAAGTACCATGTCTCTCTGATGAGAAGCTTGACGGTCATTTAGAACATTCCAATTCATCAAAACTTTCCAGTGGTTTAGAAGGGAAGAGGAAGGATAGCAACACAAAAGAGTTTTGCAGTTGCGCCCTGATACCACCGTGGTGTACACACTGTATGCCTGTTTCTTTCTGACAAATCTCTTTCCAGTAATCATCATAATCATGTTCATGAATTGCCAGAACATGAGTGTATAGAACCTGAAGTATTTCTCCCATTCAGCGACGTGAATCAAAAACCTGCATCGCTAATGTACCGCCTGCTGATTCGCGTTGGGTTTGAAAGTGTTGCTCGAATTATTTTGATTTATTGCACGGTGTAAGCAGGAGTTTAGGGTGACCTCATGGGGCGCTGCATTCAGTGGAGGAAAGGCGTAACAAGAAATGTGAGAAAAGCTTTTGCTTTCACAATTTCCGATATACATGAAAGGCGGAACAGAGCTGACAAAGAGAACAGACAGGTAGACAGACCAGTGCATAGAGATGCGCACTTACACACATGCCCATATACAATTATGCTGCACGCGCATACTACACAGTACACAACAAAGCTAAGAAACAAAACATAGATTCGTCCGAACTGCCGGACTCTGAGCAAGTTCGCGGACGATGTATTCGTGCGCAACAAATGGTTTGCCGAAAAAGTTCGCGAAGTAGTGGTTCTTGCAGTTAAGAACAGTATTTACGGCGTGAAGTGCTCTTTTGTTTTGCATGAGTATGAGTGTACAAGGTGAACCACTTTGATACACCTTCCCCTCTGTGTGACGGTGAGAGTGTTATTTCAACCTCTATGACGTGCCAAAATACAAAATCGTCCTAAAAGGAGTTTTCTCAACCTTCCATCATGTTGACCATATAGGTCACCAGTTCCTGGCAGCCCCATATCCAGTGGTCTCTCCTCCTACATGAATATAAAGGCAGCTCCTCGTCCTCTACTCGCCTGTTGAAACCCTGATGTAGGCGGGCAAGCCTTGGCGGTTGATTAGGTACGGGACGAAGTGCTGTGGTTCAGTCTCTGGGACTGGAGAAATCTGGATTCTTTCTTTCTTGCTCTTTCCCAATCGGCGGTTGCCCTGTGTCGTTACTATGTGTTGAAACCTGTGTGCGTGTGAATGAACATGCATGTATAAGGTGAACGTCTGTGATGCTCCTTCCTCTCTGTGTGACTGTGAGAGTGTTGGTTCAATGTCTATGACGTGCCAAAATGCAAAATCGTCCTAAATGAGCTTCCTCAACCTTCCATCATGTCCACAATGTAGATCTTTTGTCTACCTCCGTGCAGCTTGCTCTCCACTGTGCTGTGTAGGATAAACTTGAACAGGGAGTTGAAGCTATATACACTTCCGTGCCGAGCGCGCTTGCTGCTTCTACAGTTTCCAGTAGAGGTTTCTCTATGCACTCATAATTATGTATGCATGAGTACAAAGAAATACTATGACTGAATGAAACAGCATTACTTAAGATAATAATCATTCTAACTAGATTACAAACAGCATAGTGGTCTGTCTTTATTTCTTCTTTCTCTTTCTTTCTTTCTTTCTTTTTCTTTCTGTCTCTCTCTCTCTCTTTCTTTCGTTTTTTCTTTCTTTCTTTCGTTTTTAAGCAACGCGGTAGTCTGTTTGCGATGCATGGACAGACGCGTCAGGGCTCATATAGTCGGACTGGCGTTGGTGAGGTAGCCAAACTATTGTCAAGACCTGAGACCCAACGGATTTGGTCGGTCATATCAAAGTGGTCAAACCAGTTTAGGTCAAACCAGGTAGGTCAAACCAGGTAGGTCAAACCAGGCAGGTCAAACCAGGCATGTCAAACCAGGTAGCTAGAACCATGAGTGATCAATGTAAAGTGGTCAGGCTGGAGTGCTGGGGTCAGTCTTGAAGGACGCTTGTGGGGTGGGACTAACGCCATGTGACCAATGGCTATGCAGACGAAGATCACGTCACCCTGGTGGCACAATGACGGCAGCGTGACTGGGGATGACGATTATTTTGAGAGGCCCCGCATGCAGCAATGGCCGAGTACCTTCAGATGGACCAGGTTGATAGTCCTTTGGATCTTTCGTTTCCGATCATCTAGGGGCGCGTTTGTTAGGCGTAGAATCTCGAGAGAATCTCGAGGGCTAGGCGTTGCCTACGTTTCTCGCTCATTAGCCGTAGGTGCGTCTCGCTCGCCCTCGACTAACCCCCGTGCTCTCACCTGTTGGGACCGTCCTTCTACTGTTGTTAGCACCACTCCACTCCTGCTTTTCCTGGACGGCTTGCGTTGCACAAGCCTCCGCCAGACCTGATAGTCCTCTATTTAAACCCTACCCCTGCCAGCCCCTTACCACTTGGCCTGAAGAAGGAGTATCCCCTCCGAAAGCTCGCCTACGCCTACTCTGCAAACGGCCCTCTTCAGGGCCTTCATTTCTCGAGAGAGAATACAATTGGTCAGACTCTGGTCACTTTTTTCTGTTTTCTTTTTCCCTAGCTTAGACTAGCCATCAAGGCGAGCCACTTGCCTAACAAACGCGCCCTAAGTCCTAGCTTCCCTTTACACTCTCTTTTTACATGATTACCCAAGACCACATAGTCTCTCGACAGATGTTGGCCCGATTATCTCAGCCACGCTATTTTGTCCACTGTAATGAATGCGGGGAGATTTACAGCTCACCACCTCTGTCAGACCGTGTAAGGTCAATGACCACGAATATCACCAGAGCTGGTCAGAGTAACAGATATTTGTGTCTCGATGTCCCTAGTAGGGGGACGCCGTGGGTCCATTCTTACCCCCAAACCACAGGGAGTCTCACCACTCTTTTCCTACCTTCTCTTTCCAGTCTTTGCAACAGAGCCACGTACCACACTAATAGTCCACCAGTCGGAGCTGAGTGGGTTAAGGCGCATACACACGTTAAGTTTTTCAAGCCGATTTTTCTCCCCATCTGGTCGACCTGCATTTCCATTTTTAAATCTAGGAGCTTTCGCGACCTTTTGATGCATTCAACATATAGCTTTGATAATTAATTTATCAAAGCTGTATTTTGAATGCATCAAAAGGTCGTGAAAGCTCCTACATTTAAAAATGGAAATGCAGGTCGACCAGATGGGGAGAAAAATCGGCTTGAAAAACTTAACGTGTGTATGCGCCTTTAGGTATGGATGACAGGACACGAAAGGCCAAACCGTATTGGTAAAATCACGGCGTCCGGCCTTTCATGCAGGCGATGAACTGCTGAGTCCAGGGTGGTCAGACACCGGTGGTTGGTCACACGTGGTCTACCCGTCACGGTTCAGCACGGGCAGTCGCCGTGGCATGTTGACAGAGGTTTGCTTTGGGAAGGCTGGTCAGACAGGGGTGGTCCTGATGGAGGTTTGGCGAGGGCGGGCGGCGGACGGTCATTGTCTGGTCACACCACACCAGTGGCTGGGGGCCGCTTATGATGTTTTCCCAGGAAACATCCTCTCGCTACCGTCAAAACATCCCCTGCTGCTTCTGTCGCCAGCTATCTAGGCCAGACACCGGGCCAGTGAAGATTCTCGCCTTGCTGGGTTGTCTCCTTCAGAGAGGTGGCCACACTGGGGGACATCACTGGCGACAGCGCTGGGTAGACCTGTGGTGATCATGAGCGGTGCAAGAGGAAAAGTTGCCCTAGATTAAGAAACAAAAGAAACGATCTGAACTCGTGGTGTGCGGTCCTTCATTCTCTTGCGATTCTGTGCCCCATTATTATTTTGTCTCACAATTATTATGAATCCACTGAAAGGTAAGTTTATGCTGAAGCGAAGATGTTTAACAAATTTATGAAACTTGCACATTCGAATGAGACCGTATACCAATATGTTTTGGAGTTTACCTTGATGTCGTGTCACTAACGTGGAAGTTTTGCACTCACTCCAGAGAGCAGAAGTGCTTGTCAATAGAAGACTGAATCTGAAATCCTGACAAAAAGTTTAGAGACAACAATTTCAGGCCACACCGTTTCCAATGGTTACGATGTTGGTGAATAAGGGGTAAGCACTGTGTGGCCACATTTCGTCGTCTCTCTTCGCTCTTCCTGTCTCTGCACCGAATCGCGTTTTTCCAATCCCTACCTGAGGCGCTGGGGTTGTTCGCAGCAGGCACACCGTGACCGAATCTACGTCGAGACGTCGTGTCGCGCGTCTTTCATAGACAGGTCGCCCCTTTAAGGAGCGCTTTTGTGTGCAACCGGTGGAGGAGAATGAGTGAGGGAAGAGAGAGAGAGATAGAGAGAGAGAGAGAGAGAGAGAGAGGGAAGGGGGAAAAAGAAGGGGGAAGCGATTTGACGCGACGATACAGGTATTTCATTCATACGCCGATTGCGGCGAAGCCTTCGCAGACGACCTTGAATTTCCAACAGCTTGCTTGGAGTAAAGCACCCCTCCCCCCTCCACTCCCTTTCGCCCACCTCCAAGCTCTCCCAGCCTGAACACCCCTCCCCCCTCCACTCCCCTTCTCCCACCTCCAAGCTCTCCCAGCCTGAACAACCCCCCCCCCCCCCCCTCCCCCCTACCGCCCTCCTCAACAATCAGCCACTGCAAATCCAAGACCTCAAGTTTTGCCCCCTTCTTACCTCGAATTACCATAGCGCGCCAGTCGTCCCCAGGGTGGCGGTTTTCAGGTGAAACCCACCGTGCCAAATTGTGTTTTGACGTGGAGCAACAGAGAAATGCTTATTGTCAAAGACGTAGAAAAATATTACTACCTCTCTAAGATTTTTTTGCTGACTTGTCGCAAAGCTGTATCCGTGTGTCTGTGGTGTGATTTGATTTAGGTTTTTTCGTTGTCCCTGTGTCCGTGTGTACGCGTCGCTATTTTTTGTCTATTATATGTGTGTTAACACGAGCGAGTGCGTCTGTGCTACTGTGTCAGTTTAAGTCTGCGCTGATAATGTTATTGTCATAAAGAGGTATCAGTAGGCCTAATTGTGTCCGTGGTTTCAATTTTTGGCTTTTATTTGGCCCTGTGTCTGTGCGTTTGTGTCTGTGTGAGTTTCTCCCTTAATCTGCGTTTGTCTTAAAACGTGAGTATGTGACTGCATCTATCTGTGCTAGTGTGTCAGTATCCAACTGTATTGACTTTACATGAAATTATATTAGAGTTTGAATTTGAGCCCTTTGTATGACCGGTTGTGTTGGTGTGTTTCTGCCAATGTCTGCTTTTGTGTTAGTATGTCGCTGTATTTGTCCGTGCTGGTGTGTCAATATCGTTCTAAGCTTTTGTTCGTCTTTCTCTGGTTTTGTCTGTCTCTGGCAAATGAACTGTCAGAATCGATGTGTTTCTCCCTGTTTATGGCATTCTGTCGTTCTGTCTGTGCCGTCTCCGTATCAAAATGTATTTCTGGATAAACCGGTAACAGTATATCTACCTGTCTCCTTGGGTGTGCGTGTGTGTGTGTGTGTGTGTGCGCGCGCGCGTGTGTATGTGTGCGCGTGTGCGTGTGTGCGTGCGCTTTTGTGCGTGCGTGCGAGTGTTTGTCCTTGCGTGTGTGCGTTTGTCTGTCTGTCTGTCTGTCTGTCTGTCTGTCTGTCTGTCTGTCTGTCTGTCTGTCTGTCTGTCTGTCTGTCTGTCTGTCTGTCTGTCTGTCTGTCTGTCTGTCTGTCTCTGTCCCTGTCTGTCTCTGTCGATCTGTCGGTGTGTCTGTGTCTGTCTGTCTGCCTGTGTCTGTCTGTCTGTCTGTCTGTCTGTCTGTCTGTCTGTCTGTCTGTCTGTCTGTCTGTCTGTCTGTCTGTCTGTCAGTCTGTCTGTCTGACTCTCTCTCTCTCTCTCTCTCTCTCTCTCTCTCTCAAAATATCTCCTCTCTGGTCTAAAACGATAGTTGAGACACCTGCAGGTCTGCCTAGATAGTGGGGAAATCAGGATAAAGCACCAAGTCCGTTCTCCGGTATCCTCATTTGCTTCACTCGTGCAAACTTCTCTCTTTCCCACCCCTTTTCCTCTCATATTCTCTCCTTCCCTCCTTCCATCACAACATAGGCAAGCACACACAGGCGCTTGCAAGCACAAACACATGTATACGCACGCACGAATACACAAAGGTATATGTAAAAGTATTGGTTTTATGTAGTTACTTATCACCTACCTATGCGGATCGAAGCGTTTTACACGTCCCTTTAATTCACACACACACACAGACTTTCACATACACACAGACACACACACACTCACACCCACACGCACTCCCACAACCACACATACACACACACACACTCACACCCACACCCACACATACACACACAAACACACACACATACACACGCACACACACACGCGCACACACACACACAAACACACACACACACACGCGCGCGCGCGCACACACACACACACGCACTCACATTCATATACACACATGCACGCACGCATACACACGCGCGCGCGCACATACACTTTCACACACATTCGCGCGCATGCTCGCATGCATTACTAAGAAATGTAGGTAATCAATTCCATCTCGCTTCTCCTGTCCTACTCGTCAGTCTTACCGCTGTCTGTTTTGTGTCGAATTATTTTCCACCTGTTCCGATTCTCTGCGTAACTGTTTTGTGTTGCACGATTATGCTATGGATACACTGCGAAACTTGTTATCAAACTTGTGCTAAAACCTTTTACAACTGACTATTTTCTGTACGCCTGCGTGTGCGTGAGTTAAATGTGCACTCTCAAACTACAGTGCGTAGCAGGGAACATATCCCAGATAGCGCATCGAGGTCGGAGTTGCCCTCTGCAAATCAATCATGTAATGTCGGATTCCTTGGTGACCAATGGCGTATCACGATGCATGCATGCATGCAGACAGAACGTGAACATGAAGTCAGGATAGAACTGCATGGTACTTTCAACAAGGCAAGCGCACTAAAGAGCCAGCACTTGTATGGTATACGGTAGGCTCGAGCTGTTGTTACCGGGCACTGAACTGGTCGTGGATTCAAGAATGAATGGCTGAGACTCCACTGCCAATCAGTTTCTGTAGACTGCCAAGGCCATTGACTGTCCGAACACAAACTTCGGTTGGAATATCTGATCCTTCACCACAAAAAGAGACACTTGGTCCCTTGTGCAGATATGGAGTTGGTCATAAGATCTAACTGTGGATATATTAACATTTTAAATGGCGAAAACATGATTAAAATAGGGTTTTTACAATGGGATAAGATATGCTTGATTTAACACTGTGGTACCCCAAAACCTCACTTTGAGACAAAACCGCACGTAAATAATGGAATGCTGTTCTACATTATTTGTTAGGCGTGTGCTGAAATCGTGCAATCAATTAAGCATGAATGAACGTTGATTTAGGTAAAAGGCATCTGAGTACAGCATAAAAGATGGACAGAAAACTCACATTCATAGTAATGTCAAAATTACAAAATCAAGGGAGTGGTCCCCCCTCCATGTTCAGCGCCGATATTTCAACCACACCGAGTGGCTGAGTGCCTCACTTGTGGCGAGGCGTCACATCTGAGTAGGTCAAGAGTCTACTCCCCTGGTCATTGATGACCATTTCATGAATCGCGCATGAAGACGCGGTGGGTCCATTTTTACCCCTTTCTAGTCCACTAGAGACTCTAGCACAGTTCCTATCATGTGATGGAACTAACCCGTCCGGAATATTCATAAGGAGGTCACACGAGAGGCTTGTGGGAAGGCACTCTGCTCTCCGACATACGCCGTTAAAGTAGTTCTAAGACTATTTCGCACAGAACTCATAAATTACGCTTGTTGAGGCAATAAACAAGCTTTTGTTCGATAAGATAAAATGTTTGTGTTGAAATGGAAACAAGTTTGACATCTGAATGATTTCCGTAAAAAATGGGGAAAAATAGTATCCAGAATGAGCTATTTTTGGCACAATGCTGTAATGCGAAGGGTCAAGTCTATTACGCATTCATTGCGAACTGCGCCTGAGTCACTACTGACTCGGGTTCACAGAATGCTCTTACCCCTAGGCTACAAGGGGCACCCAGGCAGAGGTAGGCCTACACAGAGAAGCTAATACGAAGCGTCTGGGTGAGCACACACGCGAAGGTAAACCAGACAGTAAGGCTGAATGCAGCCACAACGCCAGCACATCTGTCGCAATAAATGCATGTATGTAGAAGCAAAGGCTAAAGCGTAAATCACGATAGCCGACACGCTAGTCCTGGCAAGACTACGCACAGAGTAAATACTCACAGCTCATACTATGAACGACAACACAAGCGATTCAATGAATCCACTCAATGAAGGCAGGAGTACCGACACACCTGCGTAAGTCTCAGCTAGTAGTACAGTAGTGGCGGTTGTAGTAGCCGTTGTCGAAGTCGTCGTCGTCGTAGTAGTAGTAGTAGCAGTAGTAGTAGGCCCTAGTGGTGGTAGTGGTGGTGGTGGTAAATAATAGTAGTAAGTAGTAGTAGTAGTAGTAGTAGTAGTAGTAGTAGTAGTAGTAGTAGGCCCTAGTGGTGGTAGTGGTGGTGGTGGTAAATAATAGTAGTAAGTAGTAGTAGTAGTAGCAGTAGTAGGCCCTAGTGGTGGTAGTGGTGGTGGTGGTAAATAATAATAGTAAGTAGTAGTAGTAGTAGTAGTAGTAGTAGTAGTAGTAGTAGTAGTAGTAGTAGTAGTAGTAGTAGTAGGCCCTAGTGGTGGTGATGGTAAATAATAGTAGTAAGTAGTAGTAGTAGTAGTAGTAGGCCCTAGTGGTGGTAGTGGTGGTGGTGGTAAATAATAATAGTAAGTAGTAGTAGTAGGCCCTAGTGGTGGTAGTGGTGGTGGTGGTAAATAATAATAGTTAGTAGTAGTAGTAGCAGTAACATTGTAGTAGAAGTAACATGTAGTAGTAGTAGTACAAGTAGTAGTAGTAGTAGTAGTAGTAGTAGTAGTAGTAGTAGTAGTAGCAGCAGCAGCAGCAGCAGCAGTAGTAGTAGTGGTGGTAGTGGTGGTGGTAAATAGAAGTAGTAGTAGTAGTAGTAGTAGTCGTAGTTGTTGTTGTTGTTGTTGTTGTTGCATTGTAGTAGTTGTAGTACAAGTAGTAGTAGTAGTAGTAGTAGTAGTAGCAGTAGTAGTAGTAGTAGTGGTGGTGGTGGTGGTAGTAGTAGTAGTAGTAGTAGTTGTTGTTGTTGTTGTTGTTGTTGTTACATTGTAGTAGTTGTAGTACAAGTAGTAGTAGTAGTAGTAGTAGTAGTAGTAGTAGCGGTAGTAGCAGTAGTAGTTATTAGTAGTATGTAGTAGTTGTAGTTGTAGTAGTAGTAATGATAAGTAATAATGGTAAGTAGTAGTAGTTGTAGTAGTAGTAGTTGTTGTTGTTGTAGAAGTAGTCGTAGTAGCAGCAGTAGTAGTAGTAGTAGTAGTAGTAGTAGTAGTAGTAGTAGTAGTAGTAGTAGTAGTAGTAGTAGTAGTAGTAGTAGTAGTAGTAGTAGTAGTAGTAGTAGCAGTTAATCTAGTGTTTTCCAGTTTAAAAAAATTATATTTAGTTTTCATGCTAGTCTAGATAGGTTATTCTGGGCTATCGCACACTGAATGAGTTCAGAACAACACATATACGAAGACGAAACGTGAACGAGCACACACGCTGAGCCTAGACTGCCTGCGAAAAAGGCAGGCCTGCTCAAACTCTACATGGACAGCCACAGTGAAGGCAAAGCACGTGCATTGCCGACGCTCTACGTCCACGCTAACGTACACACAGAGGCCATGGTGATTTGGCAGGACGTACACACAGAGGCCATGGTGATTTGACAGGACGTACACACAGAGGCCATGGTGATTTGACAGGACGTACACACAGAGGCCATGGTGATTTGACAGGACGTACACACAGAGGCCATGGTGATTTGACAGGACGTACACACAGAGGCCATGGTGATTTGGCAGGACGTACACACAGAGGCCATGGTGATTTGACAGGACGTACACACAGAGGCCATGGTGATTTGACAGGACGTACACACAGAGGCCATGGTGATTTGGCAGGACGAGAGAGCACCCTGAGCCAAAACTACCCGTGAAAAGGTAGGATTACAGTGTCTACGTTTGGGCAAGCCAACGCTACGTACGTACGCTAACGTAGCGAGAGCGCCAACATCATTTGGCAAGACCAGAGAACGTGCTGTGGTTTAACCTATACAGGTGAAGGTGCTGGCTTTATGTAGCCGCTTTTCCACCATACCCAGAGCTCAAACCGCTTGGGACTTTACTCCCTAATCATTAGGTCATGATCAATCCTTTTTCTTTTAACGCAGGGGAGCAATGCAGGCTGCACATAAAACCCTCTGTATTAACTCGTCAAGGCAAGAGGTTCACAGTACGTCCAGGCAGTCACACGCGAGTGCAAGCATACTGCAACGCAACGCACAAGCATACTCACTGAGACTTGTCAAGACGGTGAGTCATAGATACAAACTGAGCCTGAATATCGATCACAGTTTCAGCAAACTCGGGATTACCCAAAGAAAATCTGGACTTAGCGTCCAAATAAACTTATTGCACAGTGTCTGTACGTTGAGAAAGCATGCACACAGAGCGTAAGCGCTACTGACGGACAGACGCACGCTCAGAGTCAGTGATACAAGTTC
>JAWQFJ010011237.1:25000-39944 GCA_034096865.1 Theodoxus fluviatilis
GTGTGTATATGGTTCGTAGAAGCAGAGTGTAAGAACTATGAGGAGGCTTGCTCAGAGATAAACTGTATACGTGTAGTGTGTGTGTGTGTGTGTGTGTGTTTGTGTGTGTGTGTGTGTGTGTGTGTTTGTGTTTTGTGTATGTTTGTGTTTTGTGTATGTGTGTGTGTTTGTGTTTTGTGCCTGTGTGTGCGCGTGTGTGCGTGTATATGTGTGTGCGCGTGTGTGCGAGTGTGCGCGTGTACGTGTGCGTGTGCGTGTGTGTGTATGTGTGTGTGTGTGTGTGTGTGTGTGTGTGTGTGTTTCCTGCCTTCGACTGGCTGGAGATGCAGATTCTGTGTGTGCATGCTACGAGTACGTAGTGGTGGGATATTAGGGAGATCTGTGAGTTGGCTTGCTCAAGCTTGAGAAGTAGAAGTTATGTTTGTACTCTCTGACTTCGGTGATAGTTCAGGCTCAGTGTGTAGTTTTGTTTTCCCGTATTTATGCATTGCTGGAAGTATAAGTGTAGGCTCTGAGTGTATGTCTGAAATAGTGCAGTGTAAGATCTGTGAGTAAGCTTGTATATGTTTGTGCGTATATGTGTGCGTGCACGCATTTGCGTTCTTCACCTTTAAATATATTTTGGCTCAGTGAGTGGATTTGTCTTGCCAGTATTGTGTATCGCTGAGCGTACACTTGCATGGACGAACGGCATAGATTATGTGTGTGTATGGTTTGTAGAAATACCATGTAGAATTTGTGAGTAGCCTTCCCCAGATGTTATTTTTGTTGGTGCCTGCCTGCCTACGCTAATATATTAATCTCCTGGTAGGAACTTGTATCACTGACTCTGAGCGTGCGTCTGTCCGTCAGTAGCGCTTACGCTCTGTGTGCATGCTTTCTCAACGTACAGACACTGTGCAATAAGTTTATTTGGACGCTAAGTCCAGATTTTCTTTGGGTAATCCCGAGTTTGCTGAAACTGTGATCGATATTCAGGCTCAGTTTGTATCTATGACTCACCGTCTTGACAAGTCTCAGTGAGTATGCTTGTGCGTTGCGTTGCAGTATGCTTGCACTCGCGTGTGACTGCCTGGACGTACTGTGAACCTCTTGCCTTGACGAGTTAATACAGAGGGTTTTATGTGCAGCCTGCATTGCTCCCCTGCGTTAAAAGAAAAAGGATTGATCATGACCTAATGATTAGGGAGTAAAGTCCCAAGCGGTTTGAGCTCTGGGTATGGTGGAAAAGCGGCTACATAAAGCCAGCACCTTCACCTGTATAGGTTAAACCACAGCACGTTCTCTGGTCTTGCCAAATGATGTTGGCGCTCTCGCTACGTTAGCGTACGTACGTAGCGTTGGCTTGCCCAAACGTAGACACTGTAATCCTACCTTTTCACGGGTAGTTTTGGCTCAGGGTGCTCTCTCGTCCTGCCAAATCACCATGGCCTCTGTGTGTACGTCCTGTCAAATCACCATGGCCTCTGTGTGTACGTCCTGTCAAATCACCATGGCCTCTGTGTGTACGTCCTGCCAAATCACCATGGCCTCTGTGTGTACGTCCTGTCAAATCACCATGGCCTCTGTGTGTACGTCCTGTCAAATCACCATGGCCTCTGTGTGTACGTCCTGTCAAATCACCATGGCCTCTGTGTGTACGTCCTGTCAAATCACCATGGCCTCTGTGTGTACGTCCTGCCAAATCACCATGGCCTCTGTGTGTACGTTAGCGTGGACGTAGAGCGTCGGCAATGCACGTGCTTTGCCTTCACTGTGGCTGTCCATGTAGAGTTTGAGCAGGCCTGCCTTTTTCGCAGGCAGTCTAGGCTCAGCGTGTGTGCTCGTTCACGTTTCGTCTTCGTATATGTGTTGTTCTGAACTCATTCAGTGTGCGATAGCCCAGAATAACCTATCTAGACTAGCATGAAAACTAAATATAATTTTTTTAAACTGGAAAACACTAGATTAACTGCTACTACTACTACTACTACTACTACTACTACTACTACTACTACTACTACTACTACTACTACTACTACTACTATTACTACTACTACTACTACTACTACTACTGCTGCTACTACGACTACTTCTACAACAACAACAACTACTACTACTACAACTACTACTACTTACCATTATTACTTATCATTACTACTACTACAACTACAACTACTACATACTACTAATAACTACTACTGCTACTACCGCTACTACTACTACTACTACTACTACTACTTGTACTACAACTACTACAATGTAACAACAACAACAACAACAACAACAACTACTACTACTACTACTACTACTACCACCACCACCACCACTACTACTACTACTACTGCTACTACTACTACTACTACTACTACTACTTGTACTACAACTACTACAATGCAACAACAACAACAACAACAACAACTACGACTACTACTACTACTACTACTACTTCTATTTACCACCACCACTACCACCACTACTACTACTGCTGCTGCTGCTGCTGCTGCTACTACTACTACTACTACTACTACTACTACTACTACTACTACTACTACTTGTACTACTACTACTACATGTTACTTCTACTACAATGTTACTGCTACTACTACTACTAACTATTATTATTTACCACCACCACCACTACCACCACTAGGGCCTACTACTACTACTTACTATTATTATTTACCACCACCACCACTACCACCACTAGGGCCTACTACTACTACTACTACTACTTACTACTATTATTTACCATCACCACCACTAGGGCCTACTACTACTACTACTACTACTACTACTACTACTACTACTACTACTACTACTACTACTACTACTACTACTTACTATTATTATTTACCACCACCACCACTACCACCACTAGGGCCTACTACTGCTACTACTACTACTACTTACTACTATTATTTACCACCACCACCACTACCACCACTAGGGCCTACTACTACTACTACTACTACTACTACTACTACTACTACTACTTACTACTATTATTTACCACCACCACCACTACCACCACTAGGGCCTACTACTACTGCTACTACTACTACTACGACGACGACGACTTCGACAACGGCTACTACAACCGCCACTACTGTACTACTAGCTGAGACTTACGCAGGTGTGTCGGTACTCCTGCCTTCATTGAGTGGATTCATTGAATCGCTTGTGTTGTCGTTCATAGTATGAGCTGTGAGTATTTACTCTGTGCGTAGTCTTGCCAGGACTAGCGTGTCGGCTATCGTGATTTACGCTTTAGCCTTTGCTTCTACATACATGCATTTATTGCGACAGATGTGCTGGCGTTGTGGCTGCATTCAGCCTTACTGTCTGGTTTACCTTCGCGTGTGTGCTCACCCAGACGCTTCGTATTAGCTTCTCTGTGTAGGCCTACCTCTGCCTGGGTGCCCCTTGTAGCCTAGGGGTAAGAGCATTCTGTGAACCCGAGTCAGTAGTGACTCAGGCGCAGTTCGCAATGAATGCGTAATAGACTTGACCCCTTCGCATTACAGCATTGTGCCAAAAATAGCTCATTCTGGATACTATTTTTCCCCATTTTTTACGGAAATCATTCAGATGTCAAACTTGTTTCCATTTCAACACAAACATTTTATCTTATCGAACAAAAGCTTGTTTATTGCCTCAACAAGCGTAATTTATGAGTTCTGTGCGAAATAGTCTTAGAACTACTTTAACGGCGTATGTCGGAGAGCAGAGTGCCTTCCCACAAGCCTCTCGTGTGACCTCCTTATGAATATTCCGGACGGGTTAGTTCCATCACATGATAGGAACTGTGCTAGAGTCTCTAGTGGACTAGAAAGGGGTAAAAATGGACCCACCGCGTCTTCATGCGCGATTCATGAAATGGTCATCAATGACCAGGGGAGTAGACTCTTGACCTACTCAGATGTGACGCCTCGCCACAAGTGAGGCACTCAGCCACTCGGTGTGGTTGAAATATCGGCGCTGAACATGGAGGGGGGACCACTCCCTTGATTTTGTAATTTTGACATTACTATGAATGTGAGTTTTCTGTCCATCTTTTATGCTGTACTCAGATGCCTTTTACCTAAATCAACGTTCATTCATGCTTAATTGATTGCACGATTTCAGCACACGCCTAACAAATAATGTAGAACAGCATTCCATTATTTACGTGCGGTTTTGTCTCAAAGTGAGGTTTTGGGGTACCACAGTGTTAAATCAAGCATATCTTATCCCATTGTAAAAACCCTATTTTAATCATGTTTTCGCCATTTAAAATGTTAATATATCCACAGTTAGATCTTATGACCAACTCCATATCTGCACAAGGGACCAAGTGTCTCTTTTTGTGGTGAAGGATCAGATATTCCAACCGAAGTTTGTGTTCGGACAGTCAATGGCCTTGGCAGTCTACAGAAACTGATTGGCAGTGGAGTCTCAGCCATTCATTCTTGAATCCACGACCAGTTCAGTGCCCGGTAACAACAGCTCGAGCCTACCGTATACCATACAAGTGCTGGCTCTTTAGTGCGCTTGCCTTGTTGAAAGTACCATGCAGTTCTATCCTGACTTCATGTTCACGTTCTGTCTGCATGCATGCATGCATCGTGATACGCCATTGGTCACCAAGGAATCCGACATTACATGATTGATTTGCAGAGGGCAACTCCGACCTCGATGCGCTATCTGGGATATGTTCCCTGCTACGCACTGTAGTTTGAGAGTGCACATTTAACTCACGCACACGCAGGCGTACAGAAAATAGTCAGTTGTAAAAGGTTTTAGCACAAGTTTGATAACAAGTTTCGCAGTGTATCCATAGCATAATCGTGCAACACAAAACAGTTACGCAGAGAATCGGAACAGGTGGAAAATAATTCGACACAAAACAGACAGCGGTAAGACTGACGAGTAGGACAGGAGAAGCGAGATGGAATTGATTACCTACATTTCTTAGTAATGCATGCGAGCATGCGCGCGAATGTGTGTGAAAGTGTATGTGCGCGCGCGCGTGTGTATGCGTGCGTGCATGTGTGTATATGAATGTGAGTGCGTGTGTGTGTGTGTGCGCGCGCGCGTGTGTGTGTGTGTGTGTTTGTGTGTGTGTGTGCGCGTGTGTGTGTGCGTGTGTATGTGTGTGTGTTTGTGTGTGTATGTGTGGGTGTGGGTGTGAGTGTGTGTGTGTGTATGTGTGGTTGTGGGAGTGCGTGTGGGTGTGAGTGTGTGTGTGTCTGTGTGTATGTGAAAGTCTGTGTGTGTGTGTGAATTAAAGGGACGTGTAAAACGCTTCGATCCGCATAGGTAGGTGATAAGTAACTACATAAAACCAATACTTTTACATATACCTTTGTGTATTCGTGCGTGCGTATACATGTGTTTGTGCTTGCAAGCGCCTGTGTGTGCTTGCCTATGTTGTGATGGAAGGAGGGAAGGAGAGAATATGAGAGGAAAAGGGGTGGGAAAGAGAGAAGTTTGCACGAGTGAAGCAAATGAGGATACCGGAGAACGGACTTGGTGCTTTATCCTGATTTCCCCACTATCTAGGCAGACCTGCAGGTGTCTCAACTATCGTTTTAGACCAGAGAGGAGATATTTTGAGAGAGAGAGAGAGAGAGAGAGAGAGAGAGAGAGTCAGACAGACAGACTGACAGACAGACAGACAGACAGACAGACAGACAGACAGACAGACAGACAGACAGACAGACAGACAGACAGACAGACACAGGCAGACAGACAGACACAGACACACCGACAGATCGACAGAGACAGACAGGGACAGAGACAGACAGACAGACAGACAGACAGACAGACAGACAGACAGACAGACAGACAGACAGACAGACAGACAGACAGACAGACAGACAGACAGACAGACAGACAGACAAACGCACACACGCAAGGACAAACACTCGCACGCACGCACAAAAGCGCACGCACACACGCACACGCGCACACATACACACGCGCGCGCGCACACACACACACACACACACGCACACCCAAGGAGACAGGGCTAGATATACTGTTACCGGTTTATCCAGAAATACATTTTGATACGGAGACGGCACAGACAGAACGACAGAATGCCATAAACAGGGAGAAACACATCGATTCTGACAGTTCATTTGCCAGAGACAGACAAAACCAGAGAAAGACGAACAAAAGCTTAGAACGATATTGACACACCAGCACGGACAAATACAGCGACATACTAACACAAAAGCAGACATTGGCAGAAACACACCAACACAACCGGTCATACAAAGGGCTCAAATTCAAACTCTAATATAATTTCATGTAAAGTCAATACAGTTGGATACTGACACACTAGCACAGATAGATGCAGTCACATACTCACGTTTTAAGACAAACGCAGATTAAGGGAGAAACTCACACAGACACAAACGCACAGACACAGGGCCAAATAAAAGCCAAAAATTGAAACCACGGACACAATTAGGCCTACTGATACCTCTTTATGACAATAACATTATCAGCGCAGACTTAAACTGACACAGTAGCACAGACGCACTCGCTCGTGTTAACACACATATAATAGACAAAAAATAGCGACGCGTACACACGGACACAGGGACAACGAAAAAACCTAAATCAAATCACACCACAGACACACGGATACAGCTTTGCGACAAGTCAGCAAAAAAATCTTAGAGAGGTAGTAATATTTTTCTACGTCTTTGACAATAAGCATTTCTCTGTTGCTCCACGTCAAAACACAATTTGGCACGGTGGGTTTCACCTGAAAACCGCCACCCTGGGGACGACTGGCGCGCTATGGTAATTCGAGGTAAGAAGGGGGCAAAACTTGAGGTCTTGGATTTGCAGTGGCTGATTGTTGAGGAGGGCGGTAGGGGGGAGGGGGGGGGGGGGGGGTTGTTCAGGCTGGGAGAGCTTGGAGGTGGGAGAAGGGGAGTGGAGGGGGGAGGGGTGTTCAGGCTGGGAGAGCTTGGAGGTGGGCGAAAGGGAGTGGAGGGGGGAGGGGTGCTTTACTCCAAGCAAGCTGTTGGAAATTCAAGGTCGTCTGCGAAGGCTTCGCCGCAATCGGCGTATGAATGAAATACCTGTATCGTCGCGTCAAATCGCTTCCCCCTTCTTTTTCCCCCTTCCCTCTCTCTCTCTCTCTCTCTCTCTCTATCTCTCTCTCTCTTCCCTCACTCATTCTCCTCCACCGGTTGCACACAAAAGCGCTCCTTAAAGGGGCGACCTGTCTATGAAAGACGCGCGACACGACGTCTCGACGTAGATTCGGTCACGGTGTGCCTGCTGCGAACAACCCCAGCGCCTCAGGTAGGGATTGGAAAAACGCGATTCGGTGCAGAGACAGGAAGAGCGAAGAGAGACGACGAAATGTGGCCACACAGTGCTTACCCCTTATTCACCAACATCGTAACCATTGGAAACGGTGTGGCCTGAAATTGTTGTCTCTAAACTTTTTGTCAGGATTTCAGATTCAGTCTTCTATTGACAAGCACTTCTGCTCTCTGGAGTGAGTGCAAAACTTCCACGTTAGTGACACGACATCAAGGTAAACTCCAAAACATATTGGTATACGGTCTCATTCGAATGTGCAAGTTTCATAAATTTGTTAAACATCTTCGCTTCAGCATAAACTTACCTTTCAGTGGATTCATAATAATTGTGAGACAAAATAATAATGGGGCACAGAATCGCAAGAGAATGAAGGACCGCACACCACGAGTTCAGATCGTTTCTTTTGTTTCTTAATCTAGGGCAACTTTTCCTCTTGCACCGCTCATGATCACCACAGGTCTACCCAGCGCTGTCGCCAGTGATGTCCCCCAGTGTGGCCACCTCTCTGAAGGAGACAACCCAGCAAGGCGAGAATCTTCACTGGCCCGGTGTCTGGCCTAGATAGCTGGCGACAGAAGCAGCAGGGGATGTTTTGACGGTAGCGAGAGGATGTTTCCTGGGAAAACATCATAAGCGGCCCCCAGCCACTGGTGTGGTGTGACCAGACAATGACCGTCCGCCGCCCGCCCTCGCCAAACCTCCATCAGGACCACCCCTGTCTGACCAGCCTTCCCAAAGCAAACCTCTGTCAACATGCCACGGCGACTGCCCGTGCTGAACCGTGACGGGTAGACCACGTGTGACCAACCACCGGTGTCTGACCACCCTGGACTCAGCAGTTCATCGCCTGCATGAAAGGCCGGACGCCGTGATTTTACCAATACGGTTTGGCCTTTCGTGTCCTGTCATCCATACCTAAAGGCGCATACACACGTTAAGTTTTTCAAGCCGATTTTTCTCCCCATCTGGTCGACCTGCATTTCCATTTTTAAATGTAGGAGCTTTCACGACCTTTTGATGCATTCAAAATACAGCTTTGATAAATTAATTATCAAAGCTATATGTTGAATGCATCAAAAGGTCGCGAAAGCTCCTAGATTTAAAAATGGAAATGCAGGTCGACCAGATGGGGAGAAAAATCGGCTTGAAAAACTTAACGTGTGTATGCGCCTTAACCCACTCAGCTCCGACTGGTGGACTATTAGTGTGGTACGTGGCTCTGTTGCAAAGACTGGAAAGAGAAGGTAGGAAAAGAGTGGTGAGACTCCCTGTGGTTTGGGGGTAAGAATGGACCCACGGCGTCCCCCTACTAGGGACATCGAGACACAAATATCTGTTACTCTGACCAGCTCTGGTGATATTCGTGGTCATTGACCTTACACGGTCTGACAGAGGTGGTGAGCTGTAAATCTCCCCGCATTCATTACAGTGGACAAAATAGCGTGGCTGAGATAATCGGGCCAACATCTGTCGAGAGACTATGTGGTCTTGGGTAATCATGTAAAAAGAGAGTGTAAAGGGAAGCTAGGACTTAGGGCGCGTTTGTTAGGCAAGTGGCTCGCCTTGATGGCTAGTCTAAGCTAGGGAAAAAGAAAACAGAAAAAAGTGACCAGAGTCTGACCAATTGTATTCTCTCTCGAGAAATGAAGGCCCTGAAGAGGGCCGTTTGCAGAGTAGGCGTAGGCGAGCTTTCGGAGGGGATACTCCTTCTTCAGGCCAAGTGGTAAGGGGCTGGCAGGGGTAGGGTTTAAATAGAGGACTATCAGGTCTGGCGGAGGCTTGTGCAACGCAAGCCGTCCAGGAAAAGCAGGAGTGGAGTGGTGCTAACAACAGTAGAAGGACGGTCCCAACAGGTGAGAGCACGGGGGTTAGTCGAGGGCGAGCGAGACGCACCTACGGCTAATGAGCGAGAAACGTAGGCAACGCCTAGCCCTCGAGATTCTCTCGAGATTCTACGCCTAACAAACGCGCCCCTAGATGATCGGAAACGAAAGATCCAAAGGACTATCAACCTGGTCCATCTGAAGGTACTCGGCCATTGCTGCATGCGGGGCCTCTCAAAATAATCGTCATCCCCAGTCACGCTGCCGTCATTGTGCCACCAGGGTGACGTGATCTTCGTCTGCATAGCCATTGGTCACATGGCGTTAGTCCCACCCCACAAGCGTCCTTCAAGACTGACCCCAGCACTCCAGCCTGACCACTTTACATTGATCACTCATGGTTCTAGCTACCTGGTTTGACATGCCTGGTTTGACCTGCCTGGTTTGACCTACCTGGTTTGACCTACCTGGTTTGACCTAAACTGGTTTGACCACTTTGATATGACCGACCAAATCCGTTGGGTCTCAGGTCTTGACAATAGTTTGGCTACCTCACCAACGCCAGTCCGACTATATGAGCCCTGACGCGTCTGTCCATGCATCGCAAACAGACTACCGCGTTGCTTAAAAACGAAAGAAAGAAAGAAAAAACGAAAGAAAGAGAGAGAGAGAGAGACAGAAAGAAAAAGAAAGAAAGAAAGAAAGAGAAAGAAGAAATAAAGACAGACCACTATGCTGTTTGTAATCTAGTTAGAATGATTATTATCTTAAGTAATGCTGTTTCATTCAGTCATAGTATTTCTTTGTACTCATGCATACATAATTATGAGTGCATAGAGAAACCTCTACTGGAAACTGTAGAAGCAGCAAGCGCGCTCGGCACGGAAGTGTATATAGCTTCAACTCCCTGTTCAAGTTTATCCTACACAGCACAGTGGAGAGCAAGCTGCACGGAGGTAGACAAAAGATCTACATTGTGGACATGATGGAAGGTTGAGGAAGCTCATTTAGGACGATTTTGCATTTTGGCACGTCATAGACATTGAACCAACACTCTCACAGTCACACAGAGAGGAAGGAGCATCACAGACGTTCACCTTATACATGCATGTTCATTCACACGCACACAGGTTTCAACACATAGTAACGACACAGGGCAACCGCCGATTGGGAAAGAGCAAGAAAGAAAGAATCCAGATTTCTCCAGTCCCAGAGACTGAACCACAGCACTTCGTCCCGTACCTAATCAACCGCCAAGGCTTGCCCGCCTACATCAGGGTTTCAACAGGCGAGTAGAGGACGAGGAGCTGCCTTTATATTCATGTAGGAGGAGAGACCACTGGATATGGGGCTGCCAGGAACTGGTGACCTATATGGTCAACATGATGGAAGGTTGAGAAAACTCCTTTTAGGACGATTTTGTATTTTGGCACGTCATAGAGGTTGAAATAACACTCTCACCGTCACACAGAGGGGAAGGTGTATCAAAGTGGTTCACCTTGTACACTCATACTCATGCAAAACAAAAGAGCACTTCACGCCGTAAATACTGTTCTTAACTGCAAGAACCACTACTTCGCGAACTTTTTCGGCAAACCATTTGTTGCGCACGAATACATCGTCCGCGAACTTGCTCAGAGTCCGGCAGTTCGGACGAATCTATGTTTTGTTTCTTAGCTTTGTTGTGTACTGTGTAGTATGCGCGTGCAGCATAATTGTATATGGGCATGTGTGTAAGTGCGCATCTCTATGCACTGGTCTGTCTACCTGTCTGTTCTCTTTGTCAGCTCTGTTCCGCCTTTCATGTATATCGGAAATTGTGAAAGCAAAAGCTTTTCTCACATTTCTTGTTACGCCTTTCCTCCACTGAATGCAGCGCCCCATGAGGTCACCCTAAACTCCTGCTTACACCGTGCAATAAATCAAAATAATTCGAGCAACACTTTCAAACCCAACGCGAATCAGCAGGCGGTACATTAGCGATGCAGGTTTTTGATTCACGTCGCTGAATGGGAGAAATACTTCAGGTTCTATACACTCATGTTCTGGCAATTCATGAACATGATTATGATGATTACTGGAAAGAGATTTGTCAGAAAGAAACAGGCATACAGTGTGTACACCACGGTGGTATCAGGGCGCAACTGCAAAACTCTTTTGTGTTGCTATCCTTCCTCTTCCCTTCTAAACCACTGGAAAGTTTTGATGAATTGGAATGTTCTAAATGACCGTCAAGCTTCTCATCAGAGAGACATGGTACTTCAAACACCGTGTGGGTTGGGTAAGAAGGGAACTACCGCCGCATTCTAGACCACTAGAGACTTCGCCTGCCGGCGAAAGAGTCCCTAGCACAGTTCATATCACGTGATGGAACTAATCCGTCCGGAATATTCATAAGGAGGTCACACGAGAGGCTTGTGGGATAGCCCTCTGCTCCCTGACATGCGCCGTTAAAGTAGTTCTAAGACTATTTCGCACAAAACTCATGAATTACGCTTGTTGAGGCAATAAACAAGCGTTTATTCGATAAAATAAAGTGTTTGTGTTGAAATGGAAACAAGTTTTGACATCTGAATGATTTCTGTAAAAAGTGAGGAAAAAATAGTATCGAGAACGAGCTATTTTTGGCACAATGTTGTAATGCGAAGGGTCAAGTCTATTACGCGTTCATTGCGAACTGTGCCAGAGTCATGTGACTCGGGTTCACAGAATATGCCAGCGCCGCTCCCTGCTCGAATCGTAAGAGGCGAATAACCACGGACATCGCGACTTGTCTTGCTCTTACGCTAACAAGCTCTAGCGATGTTGGTGATCAATGGCCTTACGTACATGTAGCCCACAAATGCTTATAGGCAGTAACACTTCTCATCATCAACAGTAACCAATGCAAATGCGGTGTCACTGGCTTGCTCGTCTACTCCACTAGGCACATGTGGCAATTAACCTTTTGCAGCACCGCCCATCGCGCGCATCGCCAGCCATCGACGTGCGAGTACGTGTCGTGTAGTTCCAGTGCAGTGTTTTGGAGACAAGCCGACTCGTGTTGAGAAAAACATGTATAATAATGTGTTTACGCTCAAGGAAAAAAACACCGCCATAGCAAAAACGTGTGTGTATCCCGAGTGACTGTGGTAGGAAACAGTTTATGACTGCAGTTTTCAACAGCTTTCAATACCTCAGCAGAGCTGCTTGTCCCAGATGTAGCCGTGGGCGAAGAGATGCGAAGGGTTAATTTACTGCAACGACTTACGTAAAACAGAAGGTAGTGTTCTTCTGCAGCAACTTTTCACGTGCATGCGTAACCGTGTCTCACACTGCTTTGCGCTCTATGCCCGATCATTGACCTACTGGATCATTCCGCTCTATCCAACTGACCCCTTTGGTAGACTGCACGACGATCAGTGGCCATGCAAGTGACCGGTCCGGACAAGGCGAAAGGAAGGAAGGATTGGTATTGACCTATGCCCGTGTCGGCACTTGTCACGTGTCACAAGTGTGGACAAGGGGTCATTGGTCTTAGTCACGTTCTTACGTTGTCAGCAGAGCATCAAAGACAGCAGCAGGGGTTGATTTATGGATCTGTAGTTCTTCAGCTCCCAAGAAAAGCACCAACGGTCATCCTGTTTAGAAAGGGTTGGAAGTGGGGTTGCTAGGGGCAGACATGAAACGCAATGTAAGATTCAAGACACTCTGCAATGCAACGCCAACTCATCAGTTATACGTTTTGTTGAAAGTTAGCCAAATGATATTCTTGCAACAGAGTTAGATTATTGTCACAAAGTACACTGAAACTTTCTACACAGGTCACAGTTTACTCGAAAAAGTATATCCATATTGTGGATTTGTCAGTGGACAGGACACTTAAAGCGCAAATCATTTCGGTTTTCACTCTTGCTCGAGTGTCTTTGCCATTTGTGAGAGATGCATTGGTCCATTGATTCTACATTAAACGTCGCAACAAGGAAACAGAGAGTCCGTCATTTGTTCTTCTTCTTCTTGTATTGCATGGTTTGTCACCATCCCAGGAACAGTTGCAAAACTTTGACAATAGCAATCAGTTGTGCCTTTCAGTGATGCTCATGATGGCTGTCCGTAGGTCACGTGATAGGTCGTGTATGCTCACCGCACACTGCACGGGGTTCACGTGCCTCGCTCACGTCATTATGGCAACAACAACAACAACAACAAATACAACACATACAGCACAACGGATACGTGAAAGAGTGAAAGATCATAGGAGTGCACGATAGCGGCAAAGATGGGGGTAGGAAGGTGGGGGAAGGGGAGGAAAAGAAAACGGGAGAGAGAGAGAGAGAGAGAGAGAGAGAGAGAGAGAGAAAGAGAGAGAGAGAGAAAGAGAGATGGAGACGAGGTGAAAAGAGCGACAGATACATGAAAGAGGAGAGACCAAATTGGTGAGTGAGTGAGTTGGTGTATGAATGAATGAGTAAGAAGATAAAGCGGAGACAGTAGGTGGCATTGTATCAATTTTTAGATTCGGAATATGATCGCGTTTTGTCTACTAACAACAACAGTTGGGGTGCTACTATGCACTCATGCACACACCCAAACGCCCATGAAAGCATGTGCGTTTGTTCGCATCTAAGCACACTTGCACGCAGGAGTATGTGCGCGTGCGCAAAGAGATACACAGGCGTGACCACATACACAAACAAGCACGCGGATTCTCTCAAACCCCCACCTCTCCTTCGTTCCTCCATTTTCTCATGTGTACAGAAACATTTGCAGAGAAAATTATATCTTGCACCCTCTACAACTGTCCGAGTAGGGGGGGGGGGGGGGAAAACACGCTTTCCAGGTTTTGCAAATCTGTATCATTTCAACGCCTCATTGCTAATGAGCTTACTAACTGGATCTGCACACTCTCAGCCACGTCATACATTTGCATAATTTCTTTTTTTAAACATACACACTTCCGTCAAAACACCGACGTCTGCAAGTTTCCCCACCCTCCAAAATCGCACTTGGCGAACCATTCCAGCCCAACCCTGCGCGAAGAGGAGATAACATGCAGTCATCCTGGGTGTGTTCAGAGAAGATGCTACCAGGGGGTGCTGGCGATGACTAAGTAGGAGGAGTCACTCTGCCGGTTGCAGAGGCAGCATCCTCACACGACCTCTGACACCGGACAGGCGCCTCTGCGAGGAAGACGGCGTCACACTACAACAATGTTTACCACTTCCGCCACCGGACGACCATGATGTTGCGAATGATGTGTGAGATGGTTCTTAAAGGCACACTATGTTTTGTGAAAACATTCGCTTTAAACTCAAAGAATTTCTGCGAAATTTGCTGTGCAGTACCAACAGTGAATTAAAGTATGTGTTAGAGAACCGTTGGTTAGACACACTTGAGTGCAAAATGAAGTGACAAAAGGAAAAACAAATACATTCGTTCAAACACGTATACACATTTATGTGCAATCAGGCATGCATGCACACACACACACACACACACACACACACACACACACACACAAACAAACACACCACGCACGCACACACACCTTCACCTACATGCACACTCACACACACACACACACACGCAGGTGGACAGATACATACACACACACACGCACACGCAGACGCAAATATGCACGTACGCGCACGCGCGCGCGCGCACACACACACACACACACACACGCAGACTGGTAGGCAGGCAGACCCACAGAGTTGAAATACTATCTGAAAAAGTCCCAGCGTAACAAACAGCGAAGACAGTTTTCAGGAAGGAAATAACATTTTTAAGCACCAAAGAAAAGTGTGGGTTTTTTAAAGAAAGGAAATGAA
>JAWQFJ010011238.1:0-7500 GCA_034096865.1 Theodoxus fluviatilis
GGCCAACGGAGAGAAACCAAAGAGTGCCCTGAGACGATAGTGGCAACGGGGACGTTGCAGATCAGAACCCCGGGACGAGTGTGACAAGGTGCACTTGTGTGTCACCATTCAAACCCTGGGAACATCCCAATGAGTGCCCTGAGACGATAGTGGCAACGGGGACGTTGCAGATCAGAACCCCGGGACGAGTGTGACAAGGTGCACTTGTGTGCCACCATGACCAATCAGTTTGTTCTTTCATTGTTAGTTTCCACCCACGTGCCCTTTCCTGTTGTGATGTTCTCGCCCTCCTATTTTCCCCCCAAAATCCTTTTCCCACCTGGGACCGTGGTGACGTTTTTTTCTCTCTCTGACGTCATTCCTGACAGAAGTCATTTAGACTGACCATGGGGTAACGGTAAGTTGAAAAAATCAATTGCTTTGTAAATTTTCTCGTAGTTATTCTAGTTTAGGATAAGGCTGTTTTCTATGTAGTCAGGATAGTTTGATACTATGACTATATGGGATGTTGGATCTGACAGTCTGTTGCTGTGTTGTTAGTGGCCATCACTGCCAGTAACCAGATAATTGTGTCAGAGTGTAAGCCTTGGTTGGAGATGTATTTGGAGATACATGTGCTTGGTCACCTAATGATAAGTCAAAGTATTCTACAACTTAAGTTGCTCCTGTACAGGAATAGACATGATAGGATGACATTCGTGGGCTATTGGTAGCTAATTTGTAGGTGTTATTCTCCATGGATAACTTACTGGTTGGCTTGGTTGTCAGGTGGAATTTAGAGTTATTGGGCTGTATTCAAATGGCATACTGGTGACCCATTCACAGTTGCCAGATGGAGTTTAACATTATCAACCCCGTTTCGGTCACGAAGTCATTACCATTTCTCTTTTGGCCTTTTCCCCCTCCTTTTTCTGACATCACAGGTCAAACTGTCAATGCCATAAACTGTCTGGACTATTTCATTATTTGATGCTGGCATTTATGTCTAATTATCCCATTTTAGTTTTATGGTTATGATACTCTGACTAATGTGTTGTCTTGGTTTATTTTAGTTTGCCATCGTGCTTTTGGTATAATTGTGTTAGTATCAGATTAAATATTACATACTGAGAAAGCCTTTTCCTAATTGTTTCTTTTCAAACATATCGAACCTATTTCCCATTTTCAACCTCTCCCTATGTCCCATTTTTGTTTCCCCCCCCTTCCACTCGGGTACCATTACATAAGGATTTTTGTTTTTGTAGTGTTTCAATTACTTGGATTTTTAAAATTGTATATGGGCTTCCCAATTAATCATCTAGTCAATCAAGTTGACCAAAAGTTATATCAAGGTGTACAGGCTACTACAATGAGAAGCATTTGATTTCGTTCCCTAACATTTATTAAATCACACCCTTGTTACAATTTTCCCTGGAACTTTTCAGCCACAAAACAAATCAGATGGAAAGGCATAAGATGCCATTAAATAGTGCAGGCAACCTTTGAAATATTCACATCCCTGCACCACGTATTAAGTTCCTGAGAAAAATACATGTACTGAAATTTCAGTCCAAATATACATAAATCAAGTCACAATAAAATAAAGTAGAATTAATTAATGCAAGAAGGGCATCACAAATTACCATTATGGAAGATATTTGGATGCAGAATTCCTGAGTATATGGGAATAATAGGCCCCGTCTGCATCAGATTATTGTCTCAAGAATATCAGGTCATTTCATTATTCTTGTTAGGTGGTCATTTGTGAAATGAAAGTGATTATCACAACACAGAGGAATGAGAGTAAAATATACAGATCATACATGTCCAGGGACCTCAATTCAGAGCATATTCATGACAATACTTCAGGTGATTTATATGCAATAAAAACAAGGGAATAGGAGCAGTGAACTGAATACAAACTGGGTTCACCCATCTGTGCATCTTGTTGCCAAATGGTAAAGCAGGCCAAACTATCGCTGAAATGGTCGTTGTCCCCAACATTCGGGGACAGAGTACTCGGAGTACTCTGTCCACGGGGACAGAGTACTCGGTCTTTGAAATCTCGGCATTTGAACGAGAACGAGACTGCCAACAACCGGCAGTTTACCTATCAAAATGGCGGTCGACGTTCGAATGGGACAAGATTTGTTGAACTATTTGAATACAGTGCTGGCCTACAGGGAGGCATGCATGGTCCGTAAAGGATGCATAAAGGACACGCATGTTACAGTGCTGGTAGGGGAGAATGGGTTTCTCTCAGACACTTTTACTCTAATCGCCGATCGGCCGTCGCGATATATCACATGGTCATCGGTATGTCACGTGACTGTAAGGACGAGATTTCAAAGACCGAGTACTCTGTCCCCGGGGACAGAGTACTCTGAGTACTCTGTCCCCGGGGACAGAGTACTCCGAGTACTCTGTCCCCGAATGTTGGGGACAACGACCATTTCAGCCAAACTATCAGCTAGCCTCCAATGTTTGGAATATTAAAAAAGTTTTTTGAGTAAAATGTCAACATCCATCATATCCCACTGGTCACACAGTCACACAGAGAAGCCACAGACTAGATAATTGGTTGAACTTTCATTCATGATCTACACATACTTACAGAGATCACAAGCTCTCACATTCACACTTGTCAGAAGAGATAAGATTGGTAGATGACAAAGTGGATATTCTTTCAATTCAAAGATCACAAGCTTGCATATTAGAATAAGTCAGAAAAAGTCAAATATGAAGACTGCTTTGTGGTTTTATATTGTCTACAAAAAGGATTAAGTTCCAAATTTTCTCTCAAAGAACAAAAAACTACCCTGTCAATGTGTGTACGTCTGTGTCGATGTACATGAGGGTGCACATACATGCAAGTATGCGTGCATTTACTCATAAATAAGTGTGTGCAAGTTCTGCAAGAAATCTATTCAAATACATTAGTAAATGGATGCAAATATCTATATATATACATGCATGTGTTTAGGCCAAGTATCCATTTCCAATGTCCCACTTTATGATTTGCCAAAGTATAACTGCCCTCATCCAAGCTGCAGAAATCAGATTTTACTAAAATGGTCATGATGCCCTGCCGAGATAAGAACTAAACTGAATTAGATTTCATGAGTAGAGTACTTTGAACGGCCACGCGTCCTCCACACACACTGGTCAGTTTTTATCTTGGGACTATTTCACCCATAATGAACTGGATGGCATTTTGCCAACATGGACAGAAAATGAAAGACACCGATGTCCAAACTCCCCATTCAGATGCTCCAGTGTCCAGATCTCTTGCTAATTTGCTCTGTCCTTGATCCAAGTGCAAATCTCTGTCCGCACTCCCTGCCCGTCTGCCCCTGGCTCGTTGTGCAGTTGGTGGAAGTAGCCAGGGTAAACCTGAAGTGAATAGAAAATGTCTGACTGGTGTGACAGGATTCCACATTGGGCGCAAGAGTGAAAAGTGTGACAGAAATGTGAGAAATGTGGGACACACTACAAGAATACCATGCTGCAACTTACAGTATTATCTCAGTTTTCAACATTGCCTCTCCATCCAAAATACAGTGGGTTTTGTCTCCCTTCTCTAGACATAGCAGGAAAATTGAATAGAGATTCGTGATAACTTTTTTTCCTGCTAAGTCATACAACATACCAAACTGATGACATTAGATGTCTAATGTAATGGTACTCAATGCAAAATGCCTTAAAAGATGCAATGATCTCATTCAGGTGAAATGGTTTCCGGTTCTGGCAATATGCAATAAAGCATCAAATCAATACATGGTTGGTAAAGGGAAATGCCAATAAGCTTTGGCCTCTGACCTTGAGAGTTTTGTCAGCAGCACATGATTTTTGAGCCAGGTCACGTGACCCTTCAACGTAGGTCAGGCGGTCTTCATCGCCGTGTAGAACAAGGAAGGGCACATCAAACTCTGCCAGGTGTTTCTGTATGAAGTCCAGCCGCTCCAGGAATGAGGCTCCCCATCTGCAGAGGCAGAGCTGGGATTCATTAGATAACAAGAAGGGCAAAGCCCATACGACTCACATGCTTGACCTTGACCTTTACATGACCTTGACCTTCAGGTGACCTTCAAGGTCAAGGTCAAACAACTAAACCTACCAATGACATCATACACTAAGAAATGCTTTACACATTTTTCCTACCAGAATACATGTGACCTTGACCCAAGATCAAGGTTATCCAAGGCCATGCAACACAAAGCTGTTAATTCAAGACATAGGAAGCACAATGGTGCTTATTGGCACTTTCTATCATGAGATATGGTCACTTTTAGTGGTTCACAACCCCATTTTGGTCACATTTCATAAGGGTCAAAGTGACCTTCCCCTTGATGATATGTGACCAAATGTGTCTCATGATGAAGGTATAACATGTGCCCCACATAATTATTAAGTTTGAAACAGTTATCTTCCATAGTTCAGGGTCAGGGTCACTTCAAAATATGTATACAATCCAACTTTGAAGAGCTCCTGTGACCTTGACCTTGAAGCAAGGTCAACCAATCTGATATCAAAAGATAGGGATTACTTTGCCCTATATACCATATATAGGTCAGGTATCCAATCTCAAAAACGTCAGAGAAAATTTAGAACATGTGAAAAATGACTTTTTTTTACACAACATTTATGGCCCCTGCGACCTTAACTTTGAAGCAAGGATAAGTCACTATGTATGTTGTTTGAGGCCATCACGCCACATTTGGTATTGATAGACTTAATAGTCTCCGAGAAAAATCCAAAGTTAAAGTTTTCGGACGCCCGGACGCCCGGACGAACGAAACGGGTGAGTATATAGACTCACTTTTGCTTCGCATGTGAGTCAAAAAATGGGAGTAGGGTGGGGAGGATGAGGTGGTGGGTGAGAGAGAGGGATGGATGGATGGTGTATTACGGCCTATCAGCCTTTGTGGGCTATGTAAGGCCATCAAGCACGAAGATCACTAAAACAGTTTGGAGAACGCAAATCAAGTAACGGTGTCCCTAGTTATTCGCCTCTTACAAATCTCGTAGGGAGACGCGGTGGGTCAATTCTTACCCCGAACCCACAGGGGGACACTCTGAACATGTAAAAATACCTTTTCAAGTAAATACGCCTCCGGTCCCACAAGAGGGTCACGGATGGTCCACTGGGATTGCTTGACAGACACCCGCCTCAAAGGTGCATTTCGTTTGAAAGGGATGAACGATGGGTGGGATTTTGTGGCCTATCCGCCTTTGTAGGCTATGTAAGCCCATTAAGCTGAGAAATCACTGTTACAGTATAGAGTAAACGGAAATCAAGTCATGGTGTTCCTAGTTATTCGCCTCTTACGAATCGCGTAGGGAGACTCGGTAGGTCAATTCTTACCCCAAACCCACAGGGGGATCGATGGGTATATTTTATGGCCTATCAGCCTTTGTAAGCTATAAGGCCAATTGTAACACAAGAAGGGCAAAGCCCATATGACTCACATGCTTGACCTTGACCTTTACATGACCTTGACCTTCAGGTGACCTTCAAGGTCAAGGTCAAACAACTAAACCTACCAATACACTAAGAACTGCTTTACACATTTTTCCTACCAAAATACATGTGACAAGGTCATGCAACAAAAAGCTGTTAATTCAAGACATAGGAAGCACAATGGTGCTTATTGGCACTTTCTACCATGAGATATGGTCACTTTTAGTGGTTCACTACCCCATTTTGGTCACATTTCATAAGGTTCAAAGTGACCTTAACCTTGATGATATGTGACCAAATGTGTCTCATGATAAAAGTATAACATGTGTACTACAATGTTATGAAGTTTGGAAGAGTTATCTTCCATAGTTCAGGGTCAAGGTCACTTCAAAATATGTATACAATCCAACTTTGAAGAGCTCCTGTGACCTTGACGCAAGGTCAATCAAACTGGTATCAAATGATAGGGATTACTTTGCCCTATATACCATATATAGGTCAGGTATCCAATCTCAAAAACGTCAGAGAAAATTGGAAAAATGTGAAAAATGGCTGTTTTTTAACATTTACGGCCCCTGCGACCTTAACCTTGAAGCAATGTCAAGTCACTGTGTATGTTTTTGTATGCCTTGTCATCATACACAGTCATGCCAAATTGGGTGTTGATAGACTTAATAGTCTCCGAGAAAAATCCTACGTTAAAGTTTTTTACGGACGGCAGGACGCCCGGACGCCCAGACGCTCGGACACCTGGACGGATGACACGGGTGACCTAGTATGAAAGTATAACATGTGTACTACAATCTTATGAAGTTTGGAAGAGTTATCTCCCATAGTTCAGGGTTAAGGTCACTTCAAAATATGTATACAATCCAACTTTAAAGAGCTCCTGTAACCTTGACCTTGAAGCAAGGTCAAGTCTGTCACTATGTATGTTTTTTGTATGCCTTGTCATCCTACACCATCATGCCAAATTGGGTGTTGATAGACTTAATAGTCTTCGAGAAAAATCCAACGTTAAAGTTTTTTACAGACAGGACACCCGGCCACCCGCCAGCCCGGACGCCCAGACGGACGACACAGGTGACCTAGTATGAAAGTATAACATGTGTACTACAATCTTATGAAGTTTGGAAGAGTTATCTTCCATAGTTCAGGGTCAAGGTCACTTCAAAATATGTATACAATCCAACTTTAAAGACCTCCTGTGACCTTGACCTTGAAGCAAGGTCAATCAAACTGGTATCAAAAGATAGGAATTACTTTGCCCTATACACCATTTATAGGTCAGGTATCCAATCTCAAAAACTTCAGAGAAAATTGGGAAAATGTGAAAAATGGCTGTTTTTTAGACAACATTTACGGCCCCTGCGACCTTGACGCAAGGTCAAGTCACTATGTATGTTTTTGTACGCCTTGTCATCCTACACCATTATGCCAAATTGGGTGTTGATAGACTTAATAGTCTCCGAGAAAAATCCAACGTTAAAGTTTTTTACAGACGTCTGGACGGACGAAAAGGGTGAGTACATAGACTCACTTTTGCTTCGCATGTGAGTAAATAAAAGTCCACTAGAATAGACCACTTGATAGTTCCACTGCCATCTTAGAATGGCGAATGCGCTGTATACACTAAAGTGCTCCACATCTAAGTAAAAGATCTCTGTACATGAACTAATATGTGTTTGGTAAACACCTACCATACATCTACCTCTTTGTGTGAATGCGTTAGCGTTGGTTCAACGTCAACGACGTGCCAAGGCAAAACAACAGTTTTTTACAGGAACTTCCCTGTATAAAACAAAGATCTTATAATGATCATAGTCCGAGTCTGTGCGAGACGTGCAACCCGTATGGCCTGACCCCTGCAGCTGAAGTTGTGGATCTACAGTTTACACAAAATTTCTCAAAAACACATAGTGTACCCAATTGTGCAGTCTCAAAATGGCCTCCTGTAAATTTAAAGTCAGGCCTACCTATCCAATGCCCACCCCACCCCCCACCCCTTTTTGGGGGGGTGTAGCTGTGTGGGGGAGAGGGAAGAAGAGAGAAAGAGGGAA
>JAWQFJ010011238.1:17500-25000 GCA_034096865.1 Theodoxus fluviatilis
GCAAAGCAATACTCCTATCATGGCAGCTTAAATAAAGTACTGTATTGTATTGTATTGTATTGTATTGTATTGTATTGTATTGTATTGTATTGTATTGTATTGTATGCATGTGAGTAGTGGAGTGTCATTACCATGGAGTGGCCGATGATGAACAGGGGAAGGTTAGGGAACCGTTTCTTGATGCTGTCGGTGTGCTGGAACACATCTCGGACATACTGTGAGAAATTTTCCACATGCACCCTGTCTCCCTCACTCTGTCCATGGCCCACTGCAAGGAAAGGAAACAAAAACTTAAGACACCACTGTATGGTATGCCCTGGTATTACATTGTAGATGCTCCTTTTTCAATCCATTCAAGTGTGCTTGAATGGTGCACCTTTTCCTACAGCATCAAGTCTCTTCAACAGTCATTCCAACACCATCTCCAGCCTCTGGAAAGCATGCAACCCAGCCATAGCAATTCTCCATACTGCAGTGGCCATTAGATCTATGCCTCCCTCATCAACTGGAACTTGTGGTGGTCAAGCTTTCGGAGCCTCCTCCAGTAGTGTGACCATGGTCAGCCCCAAGCAGCAACAAGGGCTATCTGTTGCTGATGGGACTTCTCCATTATGTTGAACAAACAACCTGTCAGGTTCAATATCTGCCATTCACTCCCTCATTCCCCATCCAAAACCATTTCATGATGATGTTGATGATGATGATGATGATGATGATGATGATGATGATGATGATGATGATGATGATGATGATAGTGTTGATGATGATAATAATTATAATGATGATGATGGTTTCACTGAATTAAAGTGTTAATAAGAATGGAAAGAAAGACAGGAAGAGAGACAGAAAGAAACAGACAGAAAGAAAGAGAGAAAGAAAAAGAAAGAATGAGAGAAAAAGAAAGGATGAGAGTAAAAGAATGCTAAATTTAAGACCTAAACTATGATACTTTCCGTTTCCTGAGATACCATGATGATGGAGAGAATGAAGATATGGCCAGACCATATTGTACATTTTCCACAAAGTTCAAGAAACCACTTTCATAAGGCCAAAAACACACACACACACACACACATATATATATATATATATATATATATATATATATATATATATATATATATATATATATATATATATATATATATATGGGGGGGGGGGAGTGTTGGTCTGAACCCCCATTTATCACAGAAGAGGCCAGATTGAAAAAAATCCCAACTCCTTTCTATGAAAATCCTGATTAAAAAAACACCTTAAATAGTGGATTCCCTGGTCCCCAAGTGCTCAAAGGCCGGGGAATATGGTGTTTACTGTTCATTTCTCTTTTCTTCTTTTCTCATTATTTTAAAAAAACATGGGGGTGGGGGGTGGGGGTGGGGGGGGGGGAATGGCAGAAAAAAAGAAGGATTGGCTTTGTGTGCCTAATGTAAACTGCATGGTTTATCCACCTGCAGCAGTTCCAGTCTGCTTCTTATCTTCATCACAGCAGCACAGTGACATACGCAGTGACATTGACAAAACTGCATTGAGCATTTTGAAATCAAAAGACCATTTCAAAAGGTGAATGGTATGATTCGCCGACACTTTTGCAGAGTACACAGCTTTTAACCTGCATACTGTCACTGCAACAGTGTTACCTGTTTCATTTACAAGAATATTAAGTGCATAAACAAATATTCCAGTTACATCAAAGCCCACACGACTCACATGCTGAGAGGATGTGAAAAATGTCTGTTTTTTAGACAACATTTACGGCCCCTGCGACCTTGACCTTGAAGCAAGGTCAAGGCACTATGTATTTTTTTTATGCCTTGTCATCATACACCATCATGCCAAATTGGGTGTTGATAGACTTAATAGTCTCTGAGAAAAATCCAATGTTAAAGTATTTTACGGCCGACAGGACGCCCGGACGAACGCCAAGGGTGACCTTGTATGAAAGTATAACATGTGTACTACAATGTTATGAAGTTTGGAACAGTTATCTTCCACAGTTCAGGGGCAAGGTCACTTCAAAATATGTATACAATCCAACTTTAAAGAGCTCCTGTGACCTTGACCTTGAAGCAAGATCAATCAAACTGGTATCAAAAGATAGGTATATACCACGTATAGCCTATAGGTCAGGTATCCAATCTCAAAATCTTCAGAGAAAATTGGGAAAATGTGAAAAATGGCTGCTTTTTAAACATTTACGGCCCTTGCGACCTTGACCTTGAAGCAAGGTCAAGTCACTATGTATGTTTTTTGATGCCTTGTCATCATACACCATCATGCCAAATTGGGTGTTGATAGACTTAATAGTCTTCGAAAAAAATCCAACGTTAAAGTTTTTTACAGACGCCCGGACGGATGAAACGGGTGAGTACATAGACTCACTTTTGCTTCGCATGCGAGTCAAAAATGATCCATCTGCCACCAATGGCTCTTTTGGTTGAAAAATAGGTGTTACAATAACATAGCAAAAAAACTATGGTTGGTGGTATGGCCTGAACATTTTCCCCCTTTTTTCTCTCTCTCAATTCAGAAGGGGCCAGGCTGAACATAAACCAAACTTCCTTTCACTGAAAAATATTTTTTCTAAACTTAAATAGTGGATTCCCTGAGTGTTTATTGGGCAGGGAAGATTTTTTGTTGTTGTTGCTGCATTATCCAAAAACAATTTAGGATCAGCACCAAAAACAAAACAGGGTCAGTCGTGTTTCCTTAACCACTGCAATTTTTTGGGTGGCCTTACACAAGCAGAGAGCTGCAGAAAACTAGAACACCAATATGGGATTCTACATGCTGTGCTTCTTCATAAATCTAGGCTAAGTAATTTATGTACAAAAGCTTATTGACAGCTTCAAGGGCTGGTTGGACCAGGTCCTGGCTGAGCTACTGAAGCTGGCTCAAAGCCCAGGAGTTCGGAGTGGCAGCAGATGAGAGAGGTATCCAGCAGCTCCATCCAACTGTATGTTACTCTTGTCATTACAATTGTTCATCTGTGACTCACAGCCTCTGGAAGTGTTAGGCTTCTGCTTGATCTCCAGCCAACCAACCATGCAGTTATCATCATCACAATGGCATATTCATTTTATATGTAGATAACAGGCCAGTCAGAATGTGTAGACTGAGCAAAAACAGACATCAGATTGAATAAGCACCTTACTTCCTTTCCCTCAACAATGCAGTTTAAGTAAGTAGTATTTCCCTTCTGGCATCAACTTTGTATGTTTCACTGACAATGTGAGACATTCTGTCAAATCACTATCAAAATATTGCTGTATCATTTTTGAGTCAGAGGTCATGAGCTGATACACAGAGGCCAGACAGGGTGAAGTAATCGTCTGCACATACTTTCCCGTGAACTGAAATCACTTCTGGATAACCATGTTCAAATCTCCTGTCACTGTACTGTACACTCTCTGTGTGGAGAAATATTTGCAATTTATTTACATATAGCTTCCATTTCTTGCCTGTTTTCAGCCCCTTTGTACTTGAACTTCTGTGGTCACAGGGCCTACCAATCATATCTTTCTTAGCACGTGACAAGACTTGGATAATGAAATATCACACTGATGTCAAATACTACACTTTCTTTACTTCCTAGGGGCTATTAGGCAAAAAAAAAATAGTTGTGGTAATGGTAACCCGATGAACCCTTTTTTTCTGCCAACCCTTCCCTTTTTGTCAATTGTGTAAAAGTAGAGAAAGAAAAAAAGGAGAAGACATTCATTTGATGGTATTGGTAATCTGCAAATTGTGTGCTGTCCTATTTCCCATGCCTTATGAGCACTTGGAAAATCCACTCTTTAAGTTTAAGTAGTAAAAAAAACTTTTTTTCAGCAAAAGAGAAATTGTGAATTATGTTCAGTCTGGCCTCTTCTAAAAAAATTTTAAAGTTCAGGCCAATCTACCAACCCTATTTTTTATGGCCATGCTACCCTAATCACAATTTTTTTTTCTTCTGTTGGCCTTGGCTTGATGCTGACATACCCACTGTTACAAGAAGTTAATGTTCCGTGAAGGACATTGCTGCTCCCTTTTGCTGTTGGCCTTGGCTTGATGCTGACATACCCACTGCTACAAGAAGTTAGTGTTCCGTGAAGGACATTGCTGCTCCCTTTTGCTGTTGGCCTTGGCTTGATGCTGACATACCCACTGCTACAAGAAGTTAGTGTTCTGTGAAGGACATTGCTGCTACCTTTTGCTTCTGACTGGGAAGCAATTCCCTCCAAGGTCTGAACATCATGCTTTCCAGTTGACCCCTGACTTCCAAAGTACTACTGACCTCCAGACGATGAGGCCATGCCAAGGCCTGGATAGGTCTGTCTACTTTAGCCTGATATGCAATCTACACAGACCCAGAAACTGTTGCACCAGCAACCTACATAGTCAAAGGTCAAGTGCACAGTTGTCCTGGAACTAAGCTGTCATGAGGACAGAAGATTGCTTCAGTGTCCTCGACCCCCCACCCCCACCCCTTCCCCCCTCCCCCCCCCCCCTCTCTCTCTCTCTCTCTCTCTCTCTCTCTCTCTCTCTCTCTCTCTCTCTCTCTATGAACTGGGCGAAATCAGTAGAAATGTGTCTATCAAATCTAGGTTTCACGTATATTTGGAACAGCTGTGGCACACTGAATGAGAAGAGTTTTCTGAAGTCTTTAAAACAAAGACTGCAGGACTGCTACCTGCAAGAATGGAACGCAAAGCTGAACACAAGTAACAGATTCAGTTTTTATAGACTTTTTAAATCATCTTTTGAATGTGAGCAATACTTGTCTTATATAAGCATAAAGAAATTCCGCGATGCATATATTCGCTTCCGTTTGGGATGTAATGACCTGAACATAAATTCAAGGTCAAGAAAGGAGAATAACTCCGATATGAATTGTCCATTTTGTGACGAAACTGAGAATGAAGCTCACTTTTTATGTTTTTGCCATGTGTATGACGACATTAGACAAAAATATTTAGCAAGACATCTCATATATGTACATGGTCCAAATTTAAGGCATTTTATGGGTGGAAAGGAGCCGAAGATGACTCGAGATATTTCCATGTTCATTTTTTATGCATTTGAGCGACGCACGCAGAAACTGCAAGAAATGTCATCGGACATCTAAATGATCGGGTACAAAACTTAATCTGTGAAAAGTTTTGCACTTGTCTACAGATATTTCACTCCTTTTAAAGAGTTTTATGTACAGGCAATTATTGATATTTTGCTTCCTTTCATCACATAGTGATATCCTAGTGTAATTCTTGTTTCTTGGAAATGTTTTAAATTTGTACATATGTTTATACTCCTGCAAATGTGGGTCGTCGGCCGAAAATAAACAATCAATCAATCAATCAATCTCTCTCTCTCTCTCTCTCTCAACTGTCCAACCAGGGACACACTTTGCCATGCATTGAAAGTCAGAGAGGAGAAAAAAAACTAGGAGCTGAAGGTGATTAATGTAGATGTCAATCCATTATCATATGTTGACAGAGCTCGTAACATTTGTTGATGGTGTAAATGATGATATATCTGTGTCCATTGAAAGATTATACTTCGTAGTGATCACTGCTGTTCCGATGGGCCGTCAGCCTTTGAGTGAAATCATTCATTTGTTTGTTCTCTCAAAACTATCAGCTCCTCTCATCACATCACTGTAAGATGCAAGTGGTAATAACACTTTCTTCCTATTTTCTATTATGAATATCCAGACACATCACAAAAGACATGGCAAATTTCACAGACTGTATGAACCTCACGCAAATGCAAGGGGAAACAAGAAGGGCAAAGCCCATACGACTCACATGCTTGACCTTGACCTTTATATGACCTTGACCTTCAGGTGACCTTCAAGGTCAAGGTCAAACAACTAAACCTAGCAATGACATCATACACTAAGAAATGCTTTACACATTTTTCCTACCAAAATACATGTGACCTTGACCCAAGGTCAAGGTCATCCAAGGTCATGCAACACAAAGCTGTTAATTCAAGACATAGAAAGCACAATGGTGCTTATTGGCACTCTCTACCATGAGATATGGTCACTTTTAGTGGTTCACTACCCCATTTTGGTCACATTTCATAAGGGTCAAATGACCTTGACCTTGATGATATGTAACCAAATGTGTCTCATGATGAAAGTATAACATGTGTACTACAATGTTATGAAGTTTGGAAGAGTTATCTTCCATAGTTCAGGGTCAAGGTCACTTCAAAATATGTATACAATCCAACTTTAAAGAGTTCCTGTGACCTTGACCTTGAAGCAAGGTCAAGTCACTATGTATGTTTTTTGACGCCTTGTCATCATACACCATCATGCCAAATTAAGTGTTGATAGACTTAATAGTCTCCGAGAAAAATCCAACGTTAAAGTTTTTTTACGGATTACAGGACGCCCGGACGCCCGGACTGGACGCCCGGACACCCGGACGGACAACACATGTGACCTAGTATGAAAGTATAACATGTGTACTACAATGTTATGAAGTTTGGAAGAGTTATCTTCCATAGTTCAGGGTCAAGGTCACTTCAAAATATGTATACAATCCAACTTTAAAGAGCTCCTGTGACCTTGACCTTGAAGCAAGGTCAACCAAACTGGTATCAAATGATAGGGATTACTTTGCCCAATACACCATATATAGGTCAGGTATTCAATCGCAAAAACTTCAGAGAAAATTGGGAAAATGTTAAAAATGGCTGTTTTTTAGACAACATTTACGGCCCCTGCGACCTTGACCTTGAAGCAAGGTCAAGTCACTATGTATGTTTTTGTACGCCTTGTCATCCTACACCATCATGCCAAATTGGGTGTTGATAGACTTAATAGTCTCCCAGAAAAATCCAACAAGTTTTTCACGGACGCCCGGACGGACGACACGGGTGAGTACATAGACTCACTTTTGCTTCGCATGTGAGTCAAAAATGAAATGCTTGACTGTTACCACTTACAGTATCTCTCAAAGTATTTTCCATCCAACTCCTAGGCGAGTACCTTTTTTGTTGGTTGCTGCTGTCATTAACATCTCCACAGTGTAATCTCACTGTATAGTGTATGTTTATGTACTGAAAATGTACAAAGAATTTCCTGTAGGAAAAAAAGAAGAAGGAAATTGAAGAGCGAACAAGAAAAAGCTGTGGGATGCATACCATGGTCATGAGCGAATACGAAGAGGCGCTCCTGTGTGAGTTCAGTTGCCAGCTGTTCATACCACAAGCAGTGCTCCCCTGCTCCATGTGCAACAAACACCAAGCCCCTGTAATACAACACAAGGTTATGCTGCAGTGAAGACATCATAGTTATTATCTTCTAACCAACTCTCGCCACCCACTTTTCCCCCCTCTTTCACCTGCCCCTTCCCCCTCCTCCCCAAATCCATCTTCCCACCTCTCTTCTTCCTTATTCTTTGGAAGACAATCTCTTTTCCATCTAGTGAAATTGTAATGAAGCAACCACATACACAAATGTGAGAGCACATAAATTTATACATGTACATGCATGAACATGCATATCTC
>JAWQFJ010011240.1:0-2500 GCA_034096865.1 Theodoxus fluviatilis
TACATGCATACATTACATTACATAAATTAAATACCTTAATATATTACTACATTACATGCACTATTATACATTACAAAATTACATACATTACATTACAGAAATACACTATCACATTACATACATACATACATACGGACGTACCTTAACATTACATACATTAAATAACATTACAATTCATGCTATTCATGCATTACATGCATTACCACGCATTATATGACATTACTCATTGCAATTACACTTACTGTACATACATTACATCACATTAAATATTACCATTTGATGTAACACACAGTATATCACTACATGCCATTACATACATTGCATAACAACCCATACATACATACATAACAATACATACATACTGCATACATGAATACAGCATACATACATACCATACAGTACATACATACCATACATTACATACATACATTACATACATTACATATATTACATACAATACATACATTACATACATTACATACATTACATACAGTACATACATACATACATACATACATACATACATACATACATACATACATACATACATACATACATACATACATACATACATACATACATACATACATACATACATACATACATACATACATACATCATACATACATACATACATACATACATACATACATACATACATACATTACATACATACATACATACATACATACATACATACATACATACATACATACATACATACATACATACACTACAACATACAACTACATACAACATACATACATACATCATACATACATACATACATACATACATACATACATACATACATACATACATACATACATACATACATACATACATACATACATTACATACATACATACATACATACATACATACATACATACATACATACATACATACATACATACATACATACATACATACATACATACATACATACATACATACATACATACATACCATACATACATACATACATACATACATACATACATACATACATACATACATACATACATACATACATACATACATACATACATACATACATACATACATACATACATACATACATTACATACATACATACATACATACATACATACATACATACATACATACATACATACATACATACATACATACAGTACATCATTCAGTACCACATAACCTTATTCACCAGTGCACAGTTGTACAATATCTATACCATGGTGGACAGAATACATACACCGTACATAGGCCGTCATGTATGAGCACCCAGTCTATGCCTACCAGGAGGGTACCCAAGGAAGAGAGAAATATCAGACCTACAATATTTTCATTTCCCACACACATGAGGTGGACAGGTGTGTCTTACAATGCTCTTAAGCTCACGTACTCAAGCAGACAATACGAGTCTGCAACGTCACATTTCATGTCATGACAGACATACTGCAGTGCATACAATTCAGTTAACACATCTACATTCTTCAATCTGTATACATACCAATACATTCACCTACATACCAGCACATAACATACATAACATTACATCCATAACATACATACATACAGTACAATACCATACCATTACATCCATTACATACCTTCCCATACCATACATACAGTACATGACCCATCCAATAGCATAACATAACATACATTACATACATAACATACAGTTACAACATACCATACAATACATACCATACATACATACTACATTACATACATACATACATACATACATACATACATACATACATACATACATACATACATACTACATACATACATACATACACTACCATACATACATACATACATACATACATATCATGACATCATAGCCGCTACATACATCCTATATACATACATACACTTATACATACATACATACATACATACATACATACCTACATACTAACTACATACTCCACATACCAGTACATCATACATTACATACGATACCACACACCACTACATACATTTACATCATACATACATACATACATACATACTACATACATACATCACTACATACATACATTCATAAATACATACATACATACATACATACATACATACATACTTACATACATACATACATACATACATACATACATCACATACATACATACATACATACATACAATACATACATACATACACAAGACATACATACATACATACAGACAAACATGACAGTACATACATAGCATACATCGCATACATACATACATACATACATACATTACATGCATACTCATTCCACATACATAAATACAGATAGATACTACATACATACATACATTACATACATACATACATACATACATACATACATACAACCATACATACATACATACATACATACATACATACCATACATACATACATACAACCATACATACATACAACCATACATACATACAACCATACATACATACAACCATACATACATACAACCATACATACATACAACCATACATACATACAACATATTACATAC
>JAWQFJ010011240.1:7500-20273 GCA_034096865.1 Theodoxus fluviatilis
TGTCAAGCTAATTGGCTGTGAAAATTCATTTATTCTTTCATTATTTCATCGTTTCGTTCATTCCTCTTATCATATATTTACGTTCATGCGTTCACTCGCTCATAAAATTCCTATATTCATTCGTTTGTTTATTCCTTCATTCGTGCATTCATTCATTCAGTCAGTCAGTCAGTCAGTCAGTCAGTCATCCACTCATTTATTCATTCAATCATAAAGACATTCACTGAACAACTCATGATCATTATACTTATTTCATTCATTCACGAATTTACTCAATATTCATGCATTCATTTTTACATTCATTCATGTGTTTATTCATTCACTCATTCATTCGTTCACTTATTAATTCATTGTACGCTTGGCTGCAGGCGTTCTGGGCCTCAGCGGGGTGACAGTGTTCTGTGTGGATCATGGCAAGTGCGCAGACAACTGGGCCTATGGCTTCGTCCTGACCATCGTGGGCTCCTGCATGTATATCGTTGCTGTCGCTCCCTTCGCCGCCATGACCAAGTACGTCATCCTGGTGGACGCCTGGCTCATGTGACCATGGCAACGCGATTTGACTGAAGAGACTGATGATCACAATGGATAGGAACAAGAAAGAAAGAAAAGACATTTATTCTAAAAATCTGTATGGTATTGGACTTGTTGTGTCACGGTGTTCACGTGAGAAATCACTATTTAAACAAGAATTCATGGTAAATCGCGTTGACTGTTGTGTGATGATGAACATGGATAGAGAGGAACTCAACAGGTAAAAAAGGAACGAACTTTTTAACATCGTTGTAGGAGTTGATGTGTCATGGTGTACGTGTGAACAATCTGTATTTGAAAAATAATTCTTGGTAAATCGCGTTGACTAATGAGTGATGATAAAATGGAAAGAAACTCAACAGAAAACAAAGAACGTGTATTTAAAATCTTTGTAGGCGTTGTTGCGTCATGTTGTGAACCTGATAAGTCTTTCTTTGAGAGAAAACAAATTGAGAAAAAAACGGTTCTCATCGCGATGATGGAAGTATTCATACAGTGTGTAGCTCTGGACACTATCAGTGCTAAATGTCTCAGTTCACAATTACCCATGATGCTTTCATGCGTTAATACGAGGTGTTTCCAGACTGAAGTAATAACAACCTTTATAGACATCCGTACTGAAAATCGAAGCGATGATAACATTTATCGCCCAGGTTTTTCCGAGTGAGTGTGAAGACTACACACTCACTCGGAAAACTTGTACTGACTTGTCATCTATAACCCCAGCCGGTGACTAGCATTGACGAAACTGCCACGTTGTGTATAACATGTTTTAATAAGGACTTTTAAAAATGAATTAGACTACATAGCCTTTAAGGTGTGTGTAATTTTTATGTGCATTTTTTAACGGCTGGTAAGCTAGAACTCGTTTTAGTATTTTTATAGTCAGTGTATCGCCATGTTATCATTTTAATGAAATTTATAAAACTCAGCGAGAAACAAAGCAACAAATTTCCCTGTGCCCATTTTAACTTTTTAAAACTTTGAACTCTCACAAAATGGACCATCATCCCGAAGTCTCTCAACGCTGAAAGCCACATCACAGACCAAGTCTCCTAAGTTGCAATAAGTTCTCTCCACGCTGAGAAGAACGTTACGTTGAGAACCGTTCTCTCCATGAAAACCCAGGTTGCTTTGGCTACCCGATCTGTACAGTGTGAGGTTGGTTACACCCAGCACATGCACTTTGCTTAATGTAACAGTGTCCTTCTTGCCACGATATGTTAACAACGCATGCAATATGCTAATTTTTTAATGAACCTGTATGAATTGTAGCGCTTCCCACCTTGAAGTTGCTTATAAAGAAGCCCCAAGCGAAAGCTTGTGTGTTTCGACAAATAGAAGAGGATGTGATTGTTCCATCTCTCGTGTGTGCACATCTGCGGTTATTTACCCCCCTTTAAATATTCAGTGGCTGTCTCAACAGTTTTTATGTATCAAAACCCTGTTTTATTTTACTTTTAGCAAATAAAAGATTATTCAATCTTAGCTGTTCCAGTCTGGACATGCGTGTGGTAGAAAACTACAGAGGAATGCGAAGAAACTTGTTAAAATACAAAACTATATCATCTGTGTGTGAATCCAATAATAATATACACATCACCTTCATCTGCTGGAATCCTCGACTGCTTGTGTCTCCGTGTGAGTGTGTGTGTGTCTGTATGAGTGTGTGTGTCTGTGTGAGTGTGTGTCTGTGTGAGTGTGTGTGTCTGTGTGAGTGTGTGTGTCCGTGTGAGTGTGTGTCTGTGTGAGTGTGTGTCTCTGTGTGAGTGTGTCTCTGTGTGAGTGTGTGTCTGTGTGAGTGTGTGTCTGTGTGAGTGTGTGTCTCTGTGTGAGTGTGTGTCTCTGTGTGAGTGTGTGTCTCTGTGTGAGTGTGTGTGTCTCTGTGTGAGTGTGTGTCTGTATGAGTGTGTGTGTCTCTGTGTGAGTGTGTGTGTCTCTGTGTGAGTGTGTGTCTCTGTGTGAGTGTGTGTGTCTGTGTGAGTGTGTGTCTCTGTGTGAGTGTGTGTCTCTGTGTGAGTGTGTGTCTCTGTGTGAGTGTGTGTGTCTGTGTGAGTGTGTGTCTCCGTGTGAGTGTGTGTGTGTCTGTGTGAGTGTGTGTCTGTGTGAGTGTGTGTGTGTCTCCGTGTGAGTGTGTGTCTGTATGAGTGTGTGTGTCTCTGTGTGAGTGTGTGTGTCCGTGTGAGTGTGTGTGTCTCTGTGTGAGTGTGTGTGTCTTTGTGTGTGTGTGTGTCTCTGTGTGAGTGTGTGTGTCTGTGTGAGTGTGTGTGTCTCTGTGTGATGTGTGTGTGTCCGTGTGAGTGTGTGTCTGTGTGAGTGTGTGTCTCTGTGTGAGTGTGTGTGTCCGTGTGAGTGTGTGTGTGTCTGTGTGAGTGTGTGTCTCTGTGTGAGTGTGTGTGTCTGTGTGAGTGTGTGTGTCTCTGTGTGAGTGTGTGTATCTTTGTGTGTGTTTGTGTCTCTGTGTGAGTGTATGTCTCTGTGTGAGTGTGTGTGCCTGTGTGTGAGTGTGTGCCTGTGTGAGTTTGTGTGTCTGTGTGAGTTTGTGTGTGTCAGTGTAGGTGTCTCTGTGTGAGTGTGTTTCTCTGTGTGAGTGTGTGTGTCTCTGTGTGAGTGTGTGTGTCTCCGTGTGGGTGTGTGTGTTTGTGTGAGTGTGTGTGTTTCTGTGCGGGTGTGTGTCTCTGTGTGAGTGTTTGTGTCTGTGTGAGTGTATGTCTCTGTGTGAGGGTGTGTGTCTCTGTGTGAGTGTGTGTGTCTCTGTGTGAGTGTGTTTGTCTCTGTGTGGGTGTGGGTGTCTCTGAGTGTGTGTGTCGCTGTGTGAGTGTATGTGTCTCTATGCGACTGTGTGTGTCTATGTGTGAGTATGTGTCTCTGTGTGGGTGTGGGTGTCTCTGTGTGAGTGTGTGTGTCTCTGTGTGAGTGTATGTGTCTCTGTGCGACTGTGTGTCTATGTGTGAGTGTGTGTGTGTGTGTGTCTCTGTATGAGTGTGTGTGTCTCCGTGTGAGTGTATGTGTCTCTGTGTGAGTGCGTGTGTCTCTGTGTGAGTGTGTGTGTGCCTGTGTGAGTGTGTTTTTCTGTGTGAGTGTTGCCGTCTCTCTGTGATGCACAAGTGTTACCTGCGTTACTGTATGCCTCAGAAGTATGGGGTCTTCAGAGACAAGACAATGTTGAAAGAACACACCTCTTTGCATGCAAGAGATTTTTAAATCTTGACTGCAGAACACCAAACAGTATGGTGTATGGTGAACTGGGAAGGTACCCACTTTTTGTTAACTCCACTATTAAAGCGATCAAGTATTGGTTAAGACTCACCAAATTGCCTGATAATAGGCTCCCAAAGCAGGCTTACCTCATGCTCACAAATATGTTAGTGCCACCTGAATTAATCTGGACAAGATTGATTGAAAGACGACTGAGTGAATTGGGCTATGGATTTGTATGGGTTAACAAAGGTGTCTCAAACGAACAAAATTTTGTACAGAACCTTAAGCAAAGATTACGAGATTGTTTCCAACAGGAATGGCACAGCAAAATGGAGAGTGAAAGATTCTGCGTATACAGAAAATTGAAACAAGAGTTCGAAACGGAAGAATATATAGATTTCATAAACATAAAGAAATTTAGAGACTCTTTCATTCGATTCAGGTGCAACATAAATGACCTTGCTAGCAACAGAAGATATGCAACAACACAAATAGATGAAATATGCTGTCCATTTTGCAAAAATGCCCGTGAAAATGAAGAGCACTTTTTACTGCACTGTCATAAATTCCAGGACCTAAGGACAAAATATATCGAAGAGTATGTGCCACGAGCAAAAAGAATAGGTTATTGTTACTTGATCGATGGTATGCAAACTAAAAAAACTCGACAAGCAGCAATGTACATCTACTATGCGCTGCAGAGACGGAACGATTTGTTGTCAACATCTCAGTACCCAATTGCAGTAGCCTTGAGATAGTGGTAAAAATCGTATCGGAAACTGTAATCGAAGAAACTTATTGATTTATGTTATAGCATATTGTATTGTATAATTGCTGGATGACTCCTTGTTATGGGCCGATGGCCTGAAACAATAAAAGTCTGAAGTCTGAAGTCTGAAGTCTGTGTGAGTGTGTGTTTCTTTGTGTGGGTGTATGTGTCTCCATGTGAGTGTGTGTGTCTCCGTGTGAGCGTATGTGTATCCGTGTGTGTGTGTGTGTGTGTGTGTGTGTGTGTCTGTGTGTGTCCATGTGTGTGAGTGTCTCTGTATGTCTCCGTGTGTGTGCGTGTGTGTGTGTGTGCGTGTGTGTGTGTGTGCGTGTGTGTGTATGTGTGTGTGTGTGTCTCCGTGTGTGTGTGTGCGTGTGTGTGTGTGTGCGTGTGTGTGTATGTGTGTGTGTGTGTCTCCGTGTGTGTGTGTGTGTGTGTGTGTGTGTGTGTGCCTGTATGTTTCTCCGTGTGTGTGTGTGTGTGTGTGGGGGGGGGGGGTATGTGTGTGTGAGTGTGTGTCTCCGTGGGTGTGTTTCCGTGTGTCTCTGTGTGATTCTCTGTGAGTGTCTCTGTCTGTGTGTCTCCGTATGTGTGTGTGTGTGTCCGTATATGAGTGTGTGTGTGTGTGTGTGTGTGTGTGTGTGTGTGTGTGTGTGTGTGTCTCCGTGTGTGTGTATGTGTGTGTGTGTGTGTGTTTGTGTGTGTGTGTTGCCATGTGTGTGTGTGCGTGTGTGCGTGTTTGTGTGTGTGTGTGTGTGTGTGTTTGTGTGTGTGTGTGTGAGCGTGTGTGTGTGTGTGTGTGTGTGAGTGTGTGTGTGTGTGTGTGTGTGTGAGCGTGTGTGTGTGTGTGTGTGTGAGCGTGTGTGTGTGTGTGTGTGTGTGTGTGTGTGTGTGTGTGTCTCCGTGAATGTGCAGCAACCTCTTCTTGTGTTAGTGAGTATGGATAAGCATTCGTGGACTTGGACGTGGTGTTTTCGTCTGCAAACGAGTTTGCTGTCGTGTACAGAATGCCAGGGGAGGGAGTTGTCTGTGGAGGAGAGGCTTCCAAGTCAGCGCTTTGCAAGGGCGTTTATTTTGAAGTGTCAAGCGTGTGATGCCATCCAGATGATCTCAACATCAAAGAAGGCAAAGCCCAGTCATGATGTAAGCAAGAGAACGATCTATGCTTTCAGACAGATTGGTTGTGGGCTGAGCAAGATTAAAACTTTCTCAGCATTTATGAACATGCCTAAGGCTATGACCAATGCAGCATACAGGAACCAAGTGAAGGTTCTGAAAGTCTCAGCTTCTGTACTTTGTCAGCGTAGTATGACTGAATCTGCCAAATAAATCCACTTGTCTGCTGACAGTGAGCAACATGTTGTGGAGATTGCAGTGTTTGTGGATGGCACATGGCAGCGGAGGGGACGCTCCTCCCTAAATGGTGTGGTTTCTGCCATCCACATGCCAGAAGAGACAAATGCTGCAGGGACAGTTCTTGACTTTGCTGTTCTGACAAAGAAATGCAAATGGTGTGAGACTTGGGAGAAGAGGGACAAGACTAGTGAGGCTTATATGAAGTGGAGGGCTACACATGTTTGCTCAATGAACCATGGCAACCAGAAAACATCTGTTTGTATTTTTATCTTAGCTAATGTTAATAAATACTATCATGTAAAAAGATAGGAAACATATGCTAACACAACTATCCTAAGACCTTAAGACAAAAGCAGGAAGGCATTCCCCATCTGATTTGAATAATAACTTAAACTTTGTGGAAAACAGTGTGCCAGCGCCCTTGGCAGCAGGACTCTGGTCTCATTGACTTGAGACACTACACACTGTGAGGCAGCCTCGACATCGGCTGAAGCGCTTTGAGTCTTACTGAGTGGGAGTATCGCGCGGTATAAGAGTGATTTAATAATAATAATAATAATAGGGCGCGTTTCTTATGCAAGAAATCTCGAGAGAATATCGAGGGCGAGGCGTTGCTTACAACGTCTCGCTCACAAGGAGGCACGCACTGTGAAGGAGGGTGGCCGAGGTAGCTAAGGAGGTCCCTCGCTGCGTCTCGCTGCAGAGACCCGGAGGAACCAAAATGAGGGATACCTTGCAAATCGGGTCGCTGCTGATAGACGGCAGTGCCTGTGGTGTGCTTCTCATTGTCCAAGAATGGAAAAGCGTTCGTACACGGAAATATGTGTTGTTCGAGTGTTCATGTGTATATTTTGAGGAGTATGTGTATAGGTCTACAATTCAATCCGGGTTGCTTTATTTTCACCGAAAAAATTCCCGGTGCCATTCGAGATGTCACCATGGTATGTTCCACCTAGTGAAAAAGTGCCGTCATCGTCAGGTATTTCGTCTATTGGCAACGTTTTCGCCGACTCTTGCGCCAGGACGCAGCCATGTTGATGATTGACCGTTTCTTAGACGTCTTGCACGCCTCAACTAACCCTAGAGGCGAGCCATTTTCCTAAGAAACACGCGGATGCCCTGTCAAAAACGAGGTGGCCAATAAAAAATAAAAGAATCCTGTGCAAGCCAAAACGACTACACCGTCTGGGTCAGTGATGTGATTCACTGTTGAGCGACCCCATTATGTTCTAGTTTTTGGGGCAGTGGCGTGATACTCTCTGTGAATCCACCAATCACCGGCGACTTCAGAGCCTCGTTCTCGCGTTCTCGCGACTATTTGCACAAATAAATGGCGGACATGTCTACGGTTCCCACAGAAACGCTGTATTTAGGGATACTAGAAACCCATCCAAAGAAAATGTAAGCCATGAACATTTTAAAAATGGAAATTCAGGTCGACGCATCTACACGCCGAAGCATCTGTTGACAATGTGTACAAAGCTAGTGTTGTTGATACCACGAATACGATGCATTTAAATTGTATCTGTGTTATGAAAATACTGTTCAGATTAAATTGATGAATTAATTGAGGCTCAACCAGCAGCAACAATTCCTGAAAACGTTCAAGGCTCATTCGAAGGAAAGTTCTTGTTGCCTTGAGATCCTCGTTGAGGAGCTCTTGTAGCAGACACGAGTAGGCACCGTGCCTTGGTCGTTTTGTCAACCATTCACGAGACCAACACGATCCTTTTCTCTTTTTACTTTGCTCGGCAATTATAAGTATTGCAGCAGCAGCTGCAACATCATCATTAGATGACGAAGTACTGTCGCCATCGTCACTTGAAGTCTTCGGGGGGGAGATGCAGAGCGTCTTGAGTGCAAGCGCGGGAATTAATACGCTTCCATAAATAGAAGGTGGCGAGAGGTGAAAGGTCACAGTGGAAGCATGTGCGACATCAGTCTCCAGTATTGCCTGCCACGATGGCAAGCAACCGGCTGCAATCAACGTGGCCAGAGACTTTGGTTGCCTCGTGTGCGAAGGCCTTAAGAAGCAACAAGAAAAGCGCGAAATCGAAAGGCAACCACCAGTTGCAGAAGCTCTGGCAGATACCATTATATTATCGATAGAAGATGGTCGATTCCGCAACAATCTCGATCAGTACTAATACTGTATTAGAGAATGACTTTGCGGCAAAATGCAAATCGCGTGTTCATATCTTTTTCGATGTATACATCCAGCAGACGATATCTCTTGCAGAAAGTACGAGCTCGCGGCCGTCTCAGACTTCCTCGGAACACCTGCTTGTACACTAATTTGCTGACCATCGTGTTCCCTTTACGGTGAGCTTGGCTGGGAGTCAAATGGCATGCACTGTGATACGAGTGACTGCTTCGATAATGATGTAAGCAAACCCAGCGCAACTGACTCACGTTGGTGCCGACCTCTGAAGAACCATTTGAAAGTTAAGGCTTGTTCAGGAGTACGGCAAATGTGGGCTATTTCCTTCTGTTGAACGCCTACAAATTTAGTGAAGCGCTTAACTTTTTAAAGGGAGGTAAATCTTCTGCGTCGCTTGTTGTGTTGCTAGACGCTAACAAAAGTGTTGTTTTGCCACAGACATCGTTTATGCACGTTTAAATGTATCCTGCATGAATAAAGTTCACTACTGTGTCATCCTTACCCGCCATTACTCGCGCATACAGGGCGCTTGGGGCAAATAAAGCCCTTTCTAGTCCCAAAATGATGTTTCTGAGGGTCATTTTACTCATCGACTGCCATTGCAGGATCGAAGACGCCATTTTCAAAATCGTGTGAATCACCTCGGTAGCGCGCTTCTCTCTGGTTCACAGCGCTGAGTGAATCACGCCCCAACATTGCCGTTCATAAGTGAAGCACACCCCAACATTGCCGTTCAGGAGTGAAGCACGCCCCAACATTGCCGTTCAGGAGTGAAGCACGCCCCAACATTGCCGTTCAGTAGTGAAGCACGCCCCAACATTGCCGTTCAGGAGTGAGGCACGCCCCAACATTGCCGTTCAGGAGTGAAGCACACCCCAACATTGCCGTTCAGGAGTGAAGCACGCCCCAACATTGCCGTTCAGTAGTGAAGCACGCCCCAACATTGCCGTTCAGGAGTGAAGCACACCCCAACATTGCCGTTCAGGAGTGAGGCACGCCCCAACATTGCCGTTCAGGAGTGAAGCACACCCCAACATTGCCGTTCATAAGTGAAGCACACCCCAACATTGCCGTTCATAAGTGAAGCACACCCCAACATTGCCGTTCATAAGTGAAGCACGCCCCAACATTGCCGTTCAGAGTGAAGCACCCCAACATTGCCGTTCAGGAGAGAACCACGACCCAACATTGCCGTTCAGGAGTGAAGCACGCCCCAACATTGCCGTTCAGGAGTGAAGCACACCCCAACATTGCCGTTCAGGAGTGAAGCACGCCCCAACATTGCCGTTCAGGAGTGAAGCACGCCCCAACATTGCCGTTCAGGAGTGAAGCACGCCCCAACATTGCCGTTCAGGAGTGAAGCACGCCCCAAAATTGCCGTTCAGGAGTGAAGCACGCCCCAAAATTGCCGTTCAGGAGTGAAGCACGCCCCAACATTGCCGTTCAGGAGTGAAGCACGCCCCAACATTGCCGTTCAGGAGTGAAGCACGCCCCAACATTGCCGTTCAGGAGTGAAGCACACCCCAACATTGCCGTTCAGGAGTGAAGCACGCCCCAACATTGCCGTTCAGGAGTGAAGCACGCCCCAACATTGCCGTTCAGGAGTGAAGCACGCCCCAACATTGCCGTTCAGGAGTGAAGCACGCCCCAACATTGCCGTTCAGGAGTGAAGCACACCCCAACATTGCCGTTCAGGAGTGAGGCACGCCCCAACATTGCCGTTCAGGAGTGAAGCACGCCCCAACATTGCCGTTCAGGAGTGAAGCACGCCCCAACATTGCCGTTCAGGAGTGAAGCACACCCCAACATTGCCGTTCAGGAGTGAGGCACGTGGAGCGCTTTGCAGCTCCTCGCATCCTAAACAAGCCTTTAGTTATGCGTTCAAATGTTTGTCATAGAACAAGCGCACATATCTGCACACTTGCCAGTCAATTCACACCTGTGATTTCTCTTAAAGTTTGTATACATCCATGCCGTACTTTCGAGTCGAGGGCTCTTCGCCTCCATAACATTTTGATGCAGTCAGTGCAGGGTTCGCAACCTTGATTTAAATCGAATTAAGATAAAGATGTAGACAGGGTGGGACCTGAGTTCACTTTGAGCACGATTATGATGACTTTGTGAAGTTGGGACCTCCCATGCACACTGACTGGGAGTTTCGATCAGCTGAGCATGCGACCTCGATCTTAAGTCTGACTTGAGTCTGACTCATTTCTCTGTATGCACACGACCCCAGGGCAATCCAGTAATACACAACGTGCAGTCTAAGCCAATGACCAGAGACACGTTGTCGTCTATTCCGGACGGGCCTAGCGAAAAATCATAATAGCCGCCATCTTTGGAGGATAAGAACTGGAATGTTTAAAGTGCAAGAGCATGCGTTCGTACACTTTGAGGAATGACGATCGGTCGATGAAGGTAAAACAATGCACCAAACCATTAAGACAGTTTAATTACAACTATAAATCATCGAGAATATTGACGATGGACAAGTTTTATTTTCATAATTCGTACATGGACCCGGACACGATTTGAAAAAAAGCGCAGATCGAGGGGAGTGTCCTGACGCCGTGACTGGCAGACGCGCACAATCGAAGTGTGATGAATAACGAAACCTGTCGGCGGCTGGAGTCACAGCTAATTTCTTCAATCAGCAGAGCCTGTACGCGACGTCACTCGCTCAGCCGACAGCGGTTTCAAATTCAACGCCATTTGCCGTAATAGGACGTCAATCCCTGGTCATCGCAAAATCATCTCAAACCAACTGCGCGCATCGAATTCTCTGTTCTCACCTCGTCAGACAAACGAAGCTGTCTATTCAGTCCCGACATACAGACCTTTATCGGATTTCATTAGAACTTTACACCATAAATACAATTACGCTTTCGTTCGCATGTATACTTTGCCACGATCAGTGATGGACAGCTCACGAGCTCATGGGCGCGATCTACGTCCTTGCGCCTGTGGGGTATGAGGGAGGCAAAGCATTACAACTGCTGAAAGCGAATGTGGTGGCGTATCGGCACTGCTGATTGAAGAAATTAGCTGCAATGTATGTATGTATGTATGTATGTATGTATGTATGTATGTATGTATGTATGTATGTATGTATGTATGTATGTATGTATGTATGTATGTATGTATGTATGTATGTATGTATGTATGTATGCATGCATGCATGCATGCATGCATGCATGCATGCATGCATGCATGCATGTATGCATGCATGCATGTATGTATGTATGTATGTATGTATGTATGTATGTATGTATGTATGTATGTATGTATGTATGTATGTATGTATGAATTTTTACCTCAGCAATATGTGGCTATCAGAGAAATTGCTGAAGGAGATGGAAGATGAGATTGTCGAATTCGTCCGCGACCAGCTGAAGCTCAACTGTTCTTCAACTAGATGCCACATTTTTACACCAAGAAAAGAGGGCGGATTGGGTCTACTAAAACCCAAGACTATTTACCACGCTAAAAAGGTGTCATTCTTCCTGTCTGCCCTGAACAGTGATGACAGACAAGTGAGGGAGAGAGCAAGGGATAGCCTTCACCTGCATATGAAGAAGAGGAAAGTTCCACCCGCGACAGCTGAAGACGACAACTTTGCAGGGTACAAGATTGACGACAGGAAAAGATTCGAGAAGAATAGCAAGGTGAACTGGCCGCGATCTAGTTTCGTCGAACTTAATGAGCTCTGCCTGCGTCTGGGGATTTGTTTTGACTTTGATGCAGAGAGGGACGAGTTCGCGGCAGTCGTCCAAGCAGAAGATGATGACTGTATTTCCCTACGTTTCACCGACCCGCCAAGTCTCTACACTGCTCTGAAGAAAAAAGAGATAGCGCGAGATCTCGACCACTGGCGCAGCCTACAACAACAGGGCGGACTGTTACGTGAAGCCTTTCCTGCCAGCGGACATGACGTGTTCATACCCCCACCTGACCAACAGTTAATATCAGCGACCAGCTCACCAAATTCGTCACCAAAGGGAGGCTACAGCTCTTAGAAACTAACGCTGTAACACCACCTACTACCCGAACTCCTACCCTAGAGCATGCTCGCTGTGTGGTTTCCACTCGGACACAAAACTCCCATGCGTTGAACGGCTGTGGCAAGCTGAAGGGTTTGTACATAGAAAGACACAATAGATGTGTACACCTTGTGCGGAAAGAACTTGAAAAGACAATACTGACGGAGTTTTGCGAGATTTACGAGAACCAGCAGGTCGCAATGGAAGGCCTGGAGTTGGTAGGATCATGCAAACCCGATCTATGCGTGATAAGACACACCTCAATTCCGTTGCCTTCTATTGCGGAGATTGCCAACCCATTGTGACAATTGGTGGCCAAGTGTGTTACCTCAACATAAATTCCACAAAATATATGCTTTGTGTTTCTCACTCAGTGATGCTGGTTTCTACACTTTCGAGGTGTAATTACTCGCTAATGGATCTCTAGGCACTGTACATCATTCGGTTCGTCTAAGGCCTACTGATGCTGGGTTTGTCTAACGCGCCCAGGCTAAGGGCCCACGCCACATATCCTCAGCTTGTCTGTAATCGATTAAGGTGTCCAGACGTGCATGGGGCAAATGGAAGGGGCTTTTTGCTGGAGCACCTCTGAGGACAAGCAAAACAACACGTAAACATAGTTACGTAACTGGTGCATGCTCCCTGTTTTCGTTCCATCAGTACGGAGCAGGCATCGACAAACGGTCTGGGGATTTACGAGTGGACCAGGCAC
>JAWQFJ010011241.1:0-20177 GCA_034096865.1 Theodoxus fluviatilis
GGCGTTCTAAAGGCTTCACGGCCTATATCACAGCCTCTCAACTACTACTACTACTACTACTACTACTACTACTTGAGTGTTGAAAGAGCTGCGAGGACCTCCATCAGCCGCTGCCCTCTGGCGCACTATTCAGCAGGGGAGGTAACTCTTACGTCAAATAACTGTACACATGGTCGAAGTCGCCATAGCTGTGTTCTCAGCTGTTGGTTGTTTTAGAGACGTATAGTGACTGGTCAACTCATATGGAGTAATTTAAACGGTCATGATGGTAAGAAAATGTACTCTAATAGTGTACTGTTTAATTCGTACCCGTCATTTATTTTAAAATACCATTTAGTGAACATAAATTGTACCATCACCTCAAATCTGGATTTCGAAAGACGACGTAACTCGTAAGACGGTGCTCGCCTTGTGGTTTCGAATATGACATTACATCAAACGCTTTATCACGATTTCTGCCTGTTGAAAAATGTGACTATATTACTTTGTTTTCCATTGTTACTTTAGATATAACGATTGTTGGCAACGCTCTGTTTTGTTACTCTCTGTGTTGTGCCCACGTGGATCCTACGAACATAAACATTGCGATCTTGAGTGAAATGCGATGAAGCTCTCAATCGCCTCAGGGTTGATTATTTTGAGATCGCCGAAGAATGATTTTCTTTTGCATGAATACTTCGGTGTGTTGCAAACGTATTGCCATGACGCTGCAGTTTTTTCCATTAAAAAAACTTTTAACCTGCAGCTGTATTGACGAAATTGAAATTTAAATGAGCACGTGTAACCGACTTCGTTGCTTGATTTTCCTCGATTAGGTTCATGAATGAATGGTCAGTTATAAGCGCAATAAACTTTCTTCTTCTTCTTCTTCTTTCCGTTCCAGCCCACGATCATCGATTACTTTGGCACGTGAATTTTTTACAGGTTGGGGAGTCTGGGGAGGTGGTGGGGGGGGAAGAGTCACAGTGGTCCCGTCCTAGCGGTGGCACGCGACACGAACGTGTCGACAGTGCTGGCCTCAACCACGGCTGGAGGTAGGGCATTCCAGTCCTTTATTGTTCTGGGGAGGAAGGCTGCACTCCGGTACTGCGTTTGGCAGGTGATGAGGCTGAACTGCTGGCTATGACATCGTCGCTGGCGTGGTGGTGGGGGAACCAGCTTTGACTTGATGCCAGGACAGTGGACGATGCTGTGTTTGATCTTATACAGCATCGACAGGCGAGCAAGCTTCCTGCGTTCCTCCAGGGACTGCCACCCAAGGGAGTCCAGCATCTGGCTGACACTTGAAGTGTTATGGTAGCGGTTGCAGACGAAAGGGGCAGCACGTCTCTGGACAGCCTCGACCTTGTCGATGTGCTTCTGGGAGTGAGGATCCCATACCGACGAGGCATACTCGAGAGTAGGCCTGACAAAGGCCTTGTATGCCCTTTCTTTGACTGCTCTTGAAGAGATCTTGAGGTTGCGCCGGAGGAAGCCTAGGGTCTGGTTTGCCCTGCTGACGATGCTGTTGATATGGTCGTCCCAGCAGAGGTCATCCTGTATGATCACACCCAGGTACCTGGCCGCCCTCACTGTCTCTAGGGTATGTCCGTGAAGCTGGTAGGAGGGCTGTAGTGGGCGTCTGCTCCTCGTAACTGGCAAGGTATTGCACTTGGCAGGATGGAACTGCATGTCCCAGCTCTTCTCCCACTCCGCTAGGTATTGGAGGTCTTGTTGTAGTTGGGCCTGGTCGATGTTGTTGGTCACCGTCCTGTAGACTGCAGTATCGGCCGCAAACAGACATGCCAGTGCTGTCAGTCTCCTGGGGAGATCGTTGATATAGGCTAAAAATAGCGTCGGCCCGAGAACCAAGCCTTGTGGCACCCCTGAGCGGACGTCAACGAAGCCTGCCGCCGGTGTTGAAGGAAGCTCTGGATCCATACGAGGGCAGCGCCCTTGACACCATTGTTTCGGAGTTTGTGGGTCAGCAGGCTGTGGTTGACGCGATCAAACGCTTTCGCCAGATCCATAATCAGCACGTCTGTCTGCTTCCCTCCTTCCAGGTTGCTCAGGAGCTCTTCGGTAAAATCCAGGAGCTGCGTCTCACAGGATCGACCATGACGAAAGCCGTGTTGTTTATCGTCGAGAATGTCGTTGTTGTCAAAATGCTGCAGCAGGGCACTCACCACAATGTGCTCCATAAGTTTGCACGCCACGCAGGTAAGGGACACCGGCCTGTAGTTGGCGGGGTCGTACTGCTTGCCCTTCTTGAAGATCGGAGTGACGTACGCGTCCTTCCAGTCAGCTGGAACTGAGCCAGTGGCAAGGGATGTCTGGAAGACGGTGGTGAGGCCTGGTGCAAGCTCCTCTGCAAATTCTTTGAGAATGCGGGGGCTAATCCCTTCGGGTCCTGTGGCCTTGTTTGGGTTCAAGTTCGACATCAGTTTCTGGACGCCGCGCGCTGTGATATGGATCTTGTCCATGGTGGGCATGACCAAGACTGGCGTGCCAGTCTTGGCCTCGAACTCATCCTCGCTGTACGTGGCGCCGTCACTGAACACGGACTGGAACTGGGCGTTGAGGACCTCCTGACTGCATGGCGCTTCACATGTCCTCCTTTGCTTTTGCAGGGAGAGGAAGATTCCACTTCGACAGCCATGCCGAAGAAGACAGAGGGCTTTGTGTTCTGGAGAGAGACTCTGCGATGTCCCAAACTGGTGGTTGCACCCATGGTGGACCAGAGCGAGCTGGCATGGCGCATGATGAGTCGTCGCTATGGAGCCCAGCTGTGCTACACTCCAATGTTCCACGCTCCAGTCTTCGTGCGAGACCCCAACTACCGCGCGGCCTCCATGCAGACCTGCCCAGAGGACCGACCCCTCATCGTGCAGGTGAGATGTTCTCATTGTGCAGGTGAGGTGTTCTTGGTGTGTAGGTGAGGTGTTCTTTGTGTGTAGGTGAGGTGTTCTTAGTGTATATATGTATATATGAGGTGTTCTTATTGTGTATGTGAGGTGTTTTTGGTGTGTATCGAGGTGTTCTTAGTGTGTAGGTGAGGTGTTCTTGGTGTGTAGGTGAGGTGTTCTTGGTGTGTAGGTGAGGTGTTCTTGGTGTGTATGTGAAGTGTTCTTAGTGTGTAGGTGAGGTGTTCTTGGTGTGTATGTGAGGTGTTCTTGGTGTGTATGTGAAGTGTTCTTAGTGTGTATGTGAGGTGTTCTTGGTGTGTATCAAAGTGTTCTTGGTGTGTATCAAAGTGTTCTTGGTGTGTAGGTGAGGAGTTAATGGTGTGTATACATCGAGGTGTTCTTGGTGTGTAGGTGAGGTGTTCATGGTTTGTATACATCGAGGTGTTCTTGGTGTGTATCAATGTGTTCTTGGTGTGTATCAATGTGTTCTTGGTGTGCATCGAGGTGTTCTTGGTGTGTATGTGAGGTGTTCTTGGTGTGTATCAAGGTGTTTTTGGTGTGTATCAAGGTGTTTTTGGTGTGTATCAAGGTGTTTTTGGTGTGTATCAAGGTGTTTTTGGTGTGTATTGAAGTGTTTTGTGTGTATCAAGGTCACAAAGGTGTTTTTGGTGTGTATCGAGGTGAAATTGCTTTTTTTGTGACACAGCTCTTGCTGTGGGCTTGTTATGTGCCCAGACAGGGGTGTAAACTCTAACAACCTTCGACATGCAAGGCACGATTCCAGTGCATGCCGCATGTCTGAGTGTCTGAGTGCATACCACATGTCTGAGTGCATGCCACATGTCTGAGTGTCTGAGTGCATGCCACATGTCTGAGTGCATGCCACATGTCTGAGTGTCTGAGTGCATGCCACATGTTTGAGTGTCTGAGTGCATGCCACCTGTCTGAGTGTCTGAGTGCATGCCACATGTCTGAGTGTCTGAGTGCATGCCGCATTTCTGAGTGTCTGAGTGCATGCCGCAAGTCTGAGTGCATGCCACATGTCTGAGTGTCTGAGTGCATGCCACATGTCTGAGTGCATGCCACATGTCTGAGTGTCTGAGTGCATGCCACATGTCTGAGTGTCTGAGTGCATGCCACATGTCTGAGTGTCTGAGTGCATGCCGCATGTCTGAGTGTCTGAGTGCATGCCACATGTCTGAGTGTCTGAGTGCATGCCGCATGTCTGAGTGCATGCCACATTTCTGAGTGTCTGAGTGCATGCCGCATGTCTGAGTGCATGCCACATGTCTGAGTGTCTGAGTGCATGCCGCATGTCTGAGTGCATGCCGCATGTCTGAGTGCATGCCACATGTCTGAGTGTGAGTGCATGCCGCATGTCTGAGTGCATGCCGCATGTCTGAGTGTCTGAGTGCATGCCACATGTCTGAGTGTCTGAGTGCATGCCGCATGTCTGAGTGCATGCCGCATTTCTGAGTGTCTGAGTGCATGCCGCATGTCTGAGTGCATGCCACATGTCTGAGTGTCTGAGTGCATGCCGCATGTCTGAGTGCATACCGCATGTCTGAGTGCATGCCACATGTCTGAGTGTCTGAGTGCATGCCGCATGTCTGAGTGTCTGAGTGCATGCCACATGTCTGAGTGTCTGAGTGCATGCCACATGTCTGAGTGTCTGAGTGTCTGAGTGCATGCCACATGTCTGAGTGCATGCCACATGTCTGAGTGCATGCCACATGTCTGAGTGCATGCCACATGTCTGAGTGTCTGAGTGCATGTGACCTGTCTGAGTGTCTGAGTGCATGCCACATGTCTGAGTGCATGCCGCATGTCTGAGTGTCTGAGTGCATGCCACATGTGTGAGTGTCTGAGTGCATGCCACATGTCTGAGTGCATGCCACATGTCTGAGTGTCTGAGTGCATGCAACATGTCTGAGTGCATGCCACATGTCTGAGTGCATGCCACATGTCTGAGTCTGAGATCATTCCACATGTCTGAGTGCATGCCACATGTCTGAGTGTCTGAGTGCATGCCACATGTCTGAGTGTCTAAGTGCATGCCACATGTCTGAGTGCATGCCACATGTCTGAGTGTCTGAGTGCATGCCACATGTCTGAGTGCATGCGACATGTCTGAGTGTCTGAGTGCATGCCACATGTCTGAGTGTCTGAGTGCATGCCACATGTCTGAGTGTCTGAGTGCATGCCACATTTCTGAGTGTCTGAGTGCATGCCACATGTCTGAGTGCATGCCGCATGTCTGAGTGCATGCCACATGACTGAGTGTCTGAGTGCATGCCACATGTCTGAGTGCATGCCACATTTCAGAGTGTCTGAGTGCATGCCACATGTCTGAGTGCATGCCGCATGTCTGAGTGCATGTCACATGTCTGAGTGTCTGAGTGCATGCCAATTGTCTGAGTGCATGCCACATGTCTGAGTGTCTGAGTGCATGCCACATGTCTGAGTGCATGCCGCATGTCTGAGTGCATGCCACATGTCTGAGTGTCTGAGTGCATGCCACATGTCTGAGTGCATGCCACATTTCTGAGTGTCTGAGTGCATGCCACATGTCTGAGTGCATGCCGCATGTCTGAGTGCATGCCACATGTCTGAGTGTCTGAGTGCATGCCACATGTCTGAGTGCATGCCACATGTCTGAGTGTCTGAGTGCATGCCTGATGTCTGAGTGTCTGAGTGCATGCCACATGTCTGAGTGTCTGAGTGCATGCCACATGTCTGAGTGTCTGAGTGCATGCCGCATGTCTGAGTGTCTGAGTGCATGCCACATGTCTGAGTGTCTGAGTGCATGCCACCTGTCTGAGTGTCTGAGTGCATGCCACCTGTCTGAGTGTCTGAGTGCATGCCACATGTCTGAGTGTCTGAGTGCATGCCACATGTCTGAGTGTCTGAGTGCATGCCACCTGTCTGAGTGTCTGAGTGCATGCGACATGTCTGAGTGTCTGAGTGCATGCGACATGTCTGAGTGTCTGAGTGCATGCCACATGTCTGAGTGTCTGAGTGCATATCACATGTCTGAGTGTCTGAGTGCATGCTGCATGTCTGTCTGAGTGCATGCCACATGTCTGTCTGAGTGCATGCCACATGTCTGTCTGAGTGCATGCCTGATGTCTGAGTGTCTGAGTGCATGCCACCTGTCTGAGTGTCTGAGTGCATGCCGCATGTCTGAGTGTCTGAGTGCATGCCGCATGTCTGAGTGTCTGAGTGCATGCCGCATGTCTGAGTGTCTGAGTGCATGTCTCATGTCTGTCTGAGTGTCTGAGTGCATGCCACATGTCTGAGTGTCTGAGTTCATGCCACATGTCTGAGTGTCTGAGTGCATGCCACATGTCTGAGTGTCTGAGTGCATGCCACATGTCTGAGTGCATGCCGCATGTCTGAGTGCATGCCGCATGTCTGAGTGCATGCCGCATGTCTGAGTGTCTGAGTGCATGCCACATGTCTGAGTGTCTGAGTGCATGCCGCATGTCTGAGTGCATGGCGCATGTCTGAGTGTCTGAGTGCATGCCACATGTCTGAGTGTCTGAGTGCATGCCACATGTCTGAGTGTCTGAGTGCATGCCACATGTCTGAGTGTCTGAGTGCATGCCACATGTCTGAGTGCATGCCACATGTCTGAGTGCATGCCACCTGTCTGAGTGTCTGAGTGCATGCCACCTGTCTGAGTGTCTGAGTGCATGCCACATGACTGAGTGTCTGAGTGCATGCCACATGTCTGTCTGAGTGCATGCCTGATGTCTGAGTGTCTGAGTGCATGCCACCTGTCTGAGTGTCTGAGTGCATGCCACATGTCTGAGTGCATGCCACATGTCTGAGTGCATGCCACATGTCTGAGTGTCTGAGTGCATGCCACCTGTCTGACTCTGAGTGTCTGAGTGCATGCCACCTGTCTGAGTGTCTGAGTGCATGCCGCATGTCTGAGTGCCTGAGTGCATGCCGCATGTCTGAGTGTCTGAGTGCATGCCACATGTCTGAGTGCATGCCGCATGTCTGAGTGTCTGAGTGCATGCCACCTGTCTGACTCTGAGTGTCTGAGTGCATGCCACCTGTCAGAGTGTCTGAGTGCATGCCACATGTGTGAGTGTCTGAGTGCATGCCACATGTCTGAGTGCCTGAGTGCATGCCACATGTCTGAGTGTCTGAGTGCATGCCACCTGTCTGAGTGCCTGAGTGCATGCCACCTGTCTGAGTGTCTGAGTGCATGCCACATGTCTGAGTGTCTGAGTGCATGACGCATGTCTGAGTGTCTGAGTGCATGCCACATGTCTGAGTATCTGAGTGCATGACGCATGTCTGAGTGTCTGAGTGCATGCCACATGTCTGAGTGCATGCCACCTGTCTGAGTGTCTGAGTGCATGCCACATGTCTGAGTGCATGCCGCATGTCTGAGTGCATGCCACATGTCTGAGTGTCTGAGTGCATGCCACATGTCTGAGTGCATGCCACATGTCTGTCTTGAGTGCATGCCACCTGTCTGAGTGTCTGAGTGCATGCCACATGTCTGAGTGCATGCCGCATGTCTGAGTGCATGCCACATGTCTGAGTGTCTGAGTGCATGCCACATGTCTGAGTGTCAGAGTGCATGCCACATGTCTGAGTGTCTGAGTGCATGCCACATGTCTGAGTGCATGCCACATGTCTGTCTTGAGTGCATGCCTCCTGTCTGAGTGCATGCCACATGTCTGAGTGCATGCCACATGTCTGTCTTGAATGCATGCCACATGTCTGTCTTGAGTGCATGCCACATGTCTGAGTGCATGCCACATGTCTGTCTTGAGTGCATGCCACCTGTCTGAGTGTCTGAGTGCATGCCACATGTCTGAGTGCATGCCACATGTCTGAGTGTCTGAGTGCATGCCACATGTCTGAGTGTCAAAGTGCATGCCACATGTCTGAGTGTCTGAGTGCATGCCACATGTCTGAGTGCATGTCGCATGTCTGTCTTGAGTGCATGCCACATGTCTGAGTGTCTGAGTGCATGCCACATGTCTGAGTGCATGCCGCATGTATGAGTGTCTGAGTGCATGCCACATGTCTGAGTGCATGCCGCATGTCTGAGTGCATGCCACATGTCTGAGTGTCTGAGTGCATGCCACATGTCTGAGTGTCTGAGTGCATGCCACATGTCTGAGTGTCTGAGTGCATGCCACATGTCTGAGTGTCTAAGTGCATGCCACATGTCTGAGTTTCTGCGTGCATGCCACACGTCTGAGTGTCTGAGTGCATGCCGCATGTCTGAGTGCATGCCACATGTCTGAGTGTCTGAGTGCATGCCACATGTCCGAGTGTCTGAGTGCATGCCACATGTCTGAGTGTCAGAGTGCATGCCGCATGTCTGAGTGCATGCCGCTTGTCTGAGTGCATGCCACCTGTCTGAGTGCATGCCACATGTCTGAGTGCATGCCACATGTCTGAGTGCATGCCACATGTCTGAGTGCATGCCACATGTCTGAGTGCATGCCACATGTCTGAGTGTCTGAATGCATGCGACATGTCTGAGTGCATGTCACATGTCTGTCTTGAGTGCATGCCACATGTCTGTCTGAGTGCATGCCACATGTCTGAGTGTCTGTGTACATGCCGCATGTCTGAGTGTTTGAGTGCATGCGACATGTCTGAGTGCATGCGACATGTCTGAGTGTCTGAGTGCATGCCACATGTCTGCGTGTCTGAGTGCATGCCACATGTCTGAGTGTCTGAGTGCATGCCACATGTCTCAGTTGTCTGAGTGTCTGAGTGCATGCCACATGTCTGAGTTTCTGCGTGCATGCCACATGTCTGCGTGTCTGAGTGCACGCCACATGTCTGAGTGCATGCCGCATGTCTGAGTGCATGCCACCTGTCTGAGTGTCTGAGTGCATGCCACATGTCTGAGTGCATGCCGCATGTCTGAGTGCATGCCACCTGTCTGAGTGTCTGAGTGCATGCCACATGTCTGAGTGTCTGTGTACATGCCGCATGTCTGAGTGTCTGAGTGCATGCCGCATGTCTGAGTGTCTGAATGCATGCCACATGTCTGAGTGTCTGAGTGCATGCCGCATGTCTGAGTGTCTGAGTGCATGCCACATGTCTGAGTGTCTGAGTGCATGCCGCATGTCTGAGTGTCTGAGTGCATGCCACATGTCTGAGTGTCTGAGTGCATGTCACATGTCTGAGTGTCTGAGTGCATGCCACATGTCTGAGTGTCTGAGTGCATGCCACATGTCTGAGTGTCTGAGTGTCTGAGTACATGCCACATGTCTGAGTGTCTGAGTGTCTGAGTGCATGCCGCATGTCTGAGTGTCTGAGTGCATGCCACATGTCTGAGTGCATGCCACATGTCTGAGTGCATGCCACATGTCTGAGTGTCTGAGTGTCTGAGTGCATGCCACATGTCTGAGTGTCTGAGTGTCTGAGTGCATGCCGCATGTCTGAGTGTCTGAGTGCATGCCACATGTCTGAGTGCATGCCACCTGTCTGAGTGTCTGAGTGCATGCCACATGTCTGAGTGTCTGTGTACATGCCGCATGTCTGAGTGTCTGAGTGCATGCCGCATGTCTGAGTGTCTGAGTGCATGCCGCATGTCTGAGTGTCTGAGTGCATGCCACATGTCTGAGTGCATGCCACATGTCTGAGTGCATGCCACATGTCTGAGTGTCTGAGTGCATGCCACATGTCTGAGTGCATGCCGCATGTCTGAGTGCATGCCACATGTCTGAGTGCATGCCACATGTCTGAGTGTCTGAGTGCATGCCACATGTTTGAGTGTCTGAGTGCATGTCACATGTCTGAGTGTCTGAGTGCATGCCGCATGTCTGAGTGTCTGAGTGCATGCCACATGTCTGAGTGCATGCCACATGTCTGAGTGCATGCTACATGTCTGAGTGTCTGAGTGCATGCCACATGTCTGAGTGCATGCCGCATGCTTGAGTGTCTGAGTGCATGCCACATGTTCTTAGTGCATGCCACATGTCTGTCTTGAGTGCATGCCACCTGTCTGAGTGTCTGAGTGCATGCCACATGTCTGAGTGCATGCCGCATGTCTGAGTGCATGCCACATGTCTGAGTGCATGCCACATGTCTGTCTTGAGTGCATGCCACCTGTCTGAGTGTCTGAGTGCATGCCACATGTCTGAGTGCATGCCGCATGTCTGAGTGCATGCCACATGTCTGAGTGTCTGAGTGCATGCCACATGTCTGAGTGCATGCCACATGTCTGTCTTGAGTGCATGCCACCTGTCTGAGTGTCTGAGTGCATGCCACATGTCTGAGTGCATGCCGCATGTCTGAGTGCATGCCACATGTCTGAGTGTCTGAGTGCATGCCACATGTCTGAGTGTCAGAGTGCATGCCACATGTCTGAGTGTCTGAGTGCATGCCACATGTCTGAGTGCATGCCACATGTCTGTCTTGAGTGCATGCCACCTGTCTGAGTGCATGCCACATGTCTGAGTGCATGCCACATGTCTGTCTTGAGTGCATGCCACATGTCGGTCTTGAGTGCATGCCACATGTCTGAGTGCATGCCACATGTCTGAGTGTCAAAGTGCATGCCACATGTCTGAGTGTCTGAGTGCATGCCACATGTCTGAGTGCATGCCACATGTCTGAGTGTCTGAGTGCATGCCACATGTCTGAGTGTCAAAGTGCATGCCACATGTCTGAGTGTCTGAGTGCATGCCACATGTCTGAGTGCATGTCGCATGTCTGTCTTGAGTGCATGCCACATGTCTGAGTGTCTGAGTGCATGCCACATGTCTGAGTGCATGCCGCATGTCTGAGTGTCTGAGTGCATGCCACATGTCTGAGTACATGCCACATGTCTGAGTGTCTGAGTGCATGCCACATGTCTGAGTGTCAGAGTGCATGCCACATGTCTGAGTGTCTGAATGCATGCCACATGTCTGAGTGTCTGAGTGCATGCCGCATGTCTGAGTGTCTGAGTGCATGCCACATGTCTGAGTGTCTGAGTGCATGCCACATGTCTGAGTGTCTGAGTGCATGCCACATGTCTGAGTGTCTGAGTGCATGCCACATGTCTGAGTGTCTGAGTGCATGCCACATGTCTGAGTGTCTGAGTGCATGCCACATGTCTGAGTGTCTGAATGCATGCCACATGTCTGAGTGTCTGAGTGCATGCCGCATGTCTGAGTGTCTGAGTGCATGCCACATGTCTGAGTGTCTGAGTGCATGCCACATGTCTGAGTGTCTGAGTGCATGCCACATGTCTGAGTGTCTGAGTGCATGCCACATGTCTGAGTGTCTGAGTGCATGCCACATGTCTGAGTGTCTGAGTGCATGCCACATGTCTGAGTGTCTGAGTGCATGCCACATGTCTGAGTGTGAGTGCATGCCACATGTCTGAGTGTCTGAGTGCATGCCACATGTCTGAGTGTCTGAGTGCATGCCACATGTCTGAGTGTCTGAGTGCATGCCACATGTCTGAGTGTCTGAGTGCATGCCACATGTCTGAGTGTCTGAGTGCATGCCACATGTCTGAGTGTCTGAGTGCATGCTGCATGTCTGAGTGCATGCCACATGTCTGAGTGCATGCCACATGTCTGAGTGCATGCCACATGTCTGAGTGCATGCCACATGTCTGAGTGCATGCCACATGCCTGATGGGTTGTGATGGGGGAATGCTCTCTAACGAGGGTAAAGTATCACAGTTCACAGTAACTTATTCCGCCAAATGATATCATTTAAAAAGATTTTGCTGCAGGGACAAAGAATGCTGGAAAGAAATGGCAAGGGAGACATATTTCCCCCTCACCTTGTCAATCCCCTTCAGGTGACACATTGTGTGAGGTCTTGTGATTCAGTGATGCACCAGGTGTTTCATCTTGCTAGCACTTCCCTGCACCGCTTTCCATTGCCAGTTCTGTGCCAACGACCCGGACATACTGCTGAGGGCAGGGCAGTACGTGGAGGACCAGTGTGACGCTGTGGACCTGAACCTGGGCTGTCCCCAGAAGATTGCACGTCAGGGACACTACGGCGCCTTCCTCCAAGACGAGTGGGGGCTGCTGGAGGAGATGGGTGAGTGCTGGCAGCCAGACTGCTGGAGGAGGTGGGTGAGTGCTGGCAGCCAGACTAGGGGCTGCTGGAGGAGGTGGGTGAGTGCTGGCAGCCAGACTGGGGACAGCTGGAGGAGGTGGGTGAGTGCTGGCAGCCAGACTGGGGACTGCTGGAGGAGGTGGGTGAGTGCTGGCAGCCAGACTGGGGACTGCTGGAGGAGGTGGGTGAGTGCTGGCAGCCAGACTGGGGACTGCTGGAGGAGGTGGGTGAGTGCTGGCAGCCAGACTGCTGGAGGAGATGGGTGAGTGCTGGCAGCCAGACTGCTGGAGGAGATGGGTGAGTGCTGGCAGCCAGACTGCTGGAGGAGATGGGTGAGTGCTGGCAGCCAGACTGGGGACTGCTGGAGGAGGTGGGTGAGTGCTGGCAGCCAGACTGGGGACTGCTGGAGGAGGTGGGTGAGTGCTGGCAGCCAGACTGGGGACTGCTGGAGGAGGTGGGTGAGTGCTGGCATCCAGACTGGGGACTGCTGGAGGAGGTGGGTGAGTGCTGGCAGCCAGACTGGGGACTGCTGGAGGAGGTGGGTGAGTGCTGGCAGCCAGACTGCTGGAGGAGGTGGGTGAGTGCTGGCAGCCAGACTGGGGACTGCTGGAGGAGGTGGGTGAGTGCTGGCAGCCAGACTGCTGGAGGAGGTGGGTGAGTGCTGGCAGCCAGACTGCTGGAGGAGGTGGGTGAGTGCTGGCAGCCAGACTGCTGGAGGAGGTGGGTGAGTGCTGGCAGCCAGACTGCTGGAGGAGGTGGGTGAGTGCTGGCAGCCAGACTGGGGACTGCTGGAGGAGGTGGGTGAGTGCTGGCAGCCAGACTGGGGCTGCTGGAGGAGGTGGGTGAGTGCTGGCAGCCAGACTGGGGACTGCTGGAGGAGGTGGGTGAGTGCTGGCAGCCAGACTGGGGGCTGCTGGAGGAGGTGGGTGAGTGCTGGCAGCCAGACTGGGGGCTGCTGGAGGAGGTGGGTGAGTGCTGGCAGCCAGACTGGGGGCTGCTGGAGGAGGTGGGTGAGTGCTGGCAGCCAGACTGGGGACTGCTGGAGGAGGTGGGTGAGTGCTGGCAGCCAGACTGGGGGCTGCTGGAGGAGATGGGTGAGTGCTGGCAGCCAGACTGGGGACTGCTGGAGGAGGTGGGTGAGTGCTGGCAGCCAGACTGGGGACTGCTGGAGGAGGTGGGTGAGTGCTGGCAGCCAGACTGGGGACTGCTGGAGGAGGTGGGTGAGTGCTGGCAGCCAGACTGGGGACTGCTGGAGGAGGTGGGTGAGTGCTGGCAGCCAGACTGCTGGAGGAGGTGGGTGAGTGCTGGCAGCCAGACTGGGGACTGCTGGAGGAGGTGGGTGAGTGCTGGCAGCCAGACTGGGGACTGCTGGAGGAGGTGGGTGAGTGCTGGCAGCCAGACTGGGGACTGCTGGAGGAGGTGGGTGAGTGCTGGCAGCCAGACTGGGGACTGCTGGAGGAGGTGGGTGAGTGCTGGCAGCCAGACTGGGGACTGCTGGAGGAGGTGGGTGAGTGCTGGCAGCCAGACTGGGGACTGCTGGAGGAGGTGGGTGAGTGCTGGCAGCCAGACTGGGGCTGCTGGAGGAGGTGGGTGAGTGCTGGCAGCCAGACTGGGGACTGCTGGAGGAGGTGGGTGAGTGCTGGCAGCCAGACTGGGGACTGCTGGAGGAGGTGGGTGAGTGCTGGCAGCCAGACTGGGGGCTGCTGGAGGAGGTGGGTGAGTGCTGGCAGCCAGACTGCTGGAGGAGGTGGGTGAGTGCTGGCAGCCAGACTGGGGGCTGCTGGAGGAGGTGGGTGAGTGCTGGCAGCCAGACTGGGGACTGCTGGAGGAGGTGGGTGAGTGCTGGCAGCCAGACTGGGGACTGCTGGAGGAGGTGGGTGAGTGCTGGCAGCCAGACTGGGGACTGCTGGAGGAGGTGGGTGAGTGCTGGCAGCCAGACTGGGGGCTGCTGGAGGAGGTGGGTGAGTGCTGGCAGCCAGACTGGGGGCTGCTGGAGGAGGTGGGTGAGTGCTGGCAGCCAGACTGGGGACTGCTGGAGGAGGTGGGTGAGTGCTGGCAGCCAGACTGGGGACTGCTGGAGGAGGTGGGTGAGTGCTGGCAGCCAGACTGGGGACTGCTGGAGGAGGTGGGTGAGTGCTGGCAGCCAGACTGGGGCCTGCTGGAGGAGGTGGGTGAGTGCTGGCAGCCAGACTGGGGACTGCTGGAGGAGGTGGGTGAGTGCTGGCAGCCAGACTGGGGGCTGCTGGAGGAGGTGGGTGAGTGCTGGCAGCCAGACTAGGGGCTGCTGGAGGAGGTGGGTGAGTGCTGGCAGCCAGACTGGGGGCTGCTGGAGGAGGTGGGTGAGTGCTGGCAGCCAGACTGGGGACTGCTGGAGGAGGTGGGTGAGTGCTGGCAGCCAGACTGGGCTGCTGGAGGAGGTGGGTGAGTGCTGGCAGACAGACTGGGGCTGCTGGAGGAGGTGGGTGAGTGCTGGCAGCCAGACTGGGGACTGCTGGAGGAGGTGGGTGAGTGCTGGCAGCCAGACTGGGGCTGGAGGAGGTGGGTGAGTGCTGGCAGCCAGACTGGGGACTGCTGGAGGAGGTGGGTGAGTGCTGGCAGCCAGACTGGGGCCTGCTGGAGGAGGTGGGTGAGTGCTGGCAGCCAGACTGGGGCTGCTGGAGGAGGTGGGTGAGTGCTGGCAGCCAGACTGGGGCTGCTGGAGGAGGTGGGTGAGTGCTGGCAGCCAGACTGGGGACTGCTGGAGGAGGTGGGTGAGTGCTGGCAGCCAGACTGGGGACTGCTGGAGGAGGTGGGTGAGTGCTGGCAGCCAGACTGGGGACTGCTGGAGGAGGTGGGTGAGTGCTGGCAGCCAGACTGGGGACTGCTGGAGGAGGTGGGTGAGTGCTGGCAGCCAGACTGGGGACTGCTGGAGGAGGTGGGTGAGTGCTGGCAGCCAGACTGGGGACTGCTGGAGGAGGTGGGTGAGTGCTGGCAGCCAGACTGGGGACTGCTGGAGGAGGTGGGTGAGTGCTGGCAGCCAGACTGGGGACTGCTGGAGGAGGTGGGTGAGTGCTGGCAGCCAGACTGGGGACTGCTGGAGGAGGTGGGTGAGTGCTGGCAGCCAGACTGGGGACTGCTGGAGGAGGTGGGTGAGTGCTGGCAGCCAGACTGGGGACTGCTGGAGGAGGTGGGTGAGTGCTGGCAGCCAGACTGGGGACTGCTGGAGGAGGTGGGTGAGTGCTGGCAGCCAGACTGGGGACTGCTGGAGGAGGTGGGTGAGTGCTGGCAGCCAGACTGGGGACTGCTGGAGGAGGTGGGTGAGTGCTGGCAGCCAGACTGGGGACTGCTGGAGGAGGTGGGTGAGTGCTGGCAGCCAGACTGGGGACTGCTGGAGGAGGTGGGTGAGTGCTGGCAGCCAGACTGGGGACTGCTGGAGGAGGTGGGTGAGTGCTGGCAGCCAGACTGGGGACTGCTGGAGGAGGTGGGTGAGTGCTGGCAGCCAGACTGGGGCCTGCTGGAGGAGGTGGGTGAGTGCTGGCAGCCAGACTGGGGCTGCTGGAGGAGGTGGGTGAGTGCTGGCAGCCAGACTGGGGCTGCTGGAGGAGGTGGGTGAGTGCTGGCAGCCAGACTGGGGCTGCTGGAGGAGGTGGGTGAGTGCTGGCAGCCAGACTGGGGACTGCTGGAGGAGGTGGGTGAGTGCTGGCAGCCAGACTGGGGCTGCTGGAGGAGGTGGGTGAGTGCTGGCAGCCAGACTGGGGACTGCTGGAGGAGGTGGGTGAGTGCTGGCAGCCAGACTGGGGACTGCTGGAGGAGGTGGGTGAGTGCTGGCAGCCAGACTGGGGCTGCTGGAGGAGGTGGGTGAGTGCTGGCAGCCAGACTGGGGACTGCTGGAGGAGGTGGGTGAGTGCTGGCAGCCAGACTGGGGACTGCTGGAGGAGGTGGGTGAGTGCTGGCAGCCAGACTGGGGACTGCTGGAGGAGGTGGGTGAGTGCTGGCAGCCAGACTGGGGACTGCTGGAGGAGGTGGGTGAGTGCTGGCAGCCAGACTGGGGACTGCTGGAGGAGGTGGGTGAGTGCTGGCAGCCAGACTGGGGACTGCTGGAGGAGGTGGGTGAGTGCTGGCAGCCAGACTGGGGACTGCTGGAGGAGGTGGGTGAGTGCTGGCAGCCAGACTGGGGACTGCTGGAGGAGGTGGGTGAGTGCTGGCAGCCAGACTGGGGACTGCTGGAGGAGGTGGGTGAGTGCTGGCAGCCAGACTGGGGCTGCTGGAGGAGGTGGGTGAGTGCTGGCAGCCAGACTGGGGACTGCTGGAGGAGGTGGGTGAGTGCTGGCAGCCAGACTGGGGACTGCTGGAGGAGGTGGGTGAGTGCTGGCAGCCAGACTGGGGACTGCTGGAGGAGGTGGGTGAGTGCTGGCAGCCAGACTGCTGGAGGAGGTGGGTGAGTGCTGGCAGCCAGACTGGGGACTGCTGGAGGAGGTGGGTGAGTGCTGGCAGCCAGACTGGGGACTGCTGGAGGAGGTGGGTGAGTGCTGGCAGCCAGACTGGGGACTGCTGGAGGAGGTGGGTGAGTGCTGGCAGCCAGACTGGGGACTGCTGGAGGAGGTGGGTGAGTGCTGGCAGCCAGACTGGCAGCCAGACTGCTGGAGGAGGTGGGTGAGTGCTGGCAGCCAGACTGGGGACTGCTGGAGGAGGTGGGTGAGTGCTGGCAGCCAGACTGGGGACTGCTGGAGGAGGTGGGTGAGTGCTGGCAGCCAGACTGGGGACTGCTGGAGGAGGTGGGTGAGTGCTGGCAGCCAGACTGGGGACTGCTGGAGGAGGTGGGTGAGTGCTGGCAGCCAGACTGGGGACTGCTGGAGGAGGTGGGTGAGTGCTGGCAGCCAGACTGGGGACTGCTGGAGGAGGTGGGTGAGTGCTGGCAGCCAGACTGGGGACTGCTGGAGGAGGTGGGTGAGTGCTGGCAGCCAGACTGCTGGAGGAGGTGGGTGAGTGCTGGCAGCCAGACTGGGGACTGCTGGAGGAGGTGGGTGAGTGCTGGCAGCCAGACTGCTGGAGGAGGTGGGTGAGTGTTGGCAGCCAGACTGCTGGAGGAGATGGGTGAGTGCTGGCAGCCAGACTGCTGGAGGAGGTGGGTGAGTGCTGGCAGCCAGACTGGGGACTGCTGGAGGAGGTGGGTGAGTGCTGGCAGCCAGACTGGGGACTGCTGGAGGAGGTGGGTGAGTGCTGGCAGCCAGACTGGGGACTGCTGGAGGAGGTGGGTGAGTGCTGGCAGCCAGGGACTGCTGGAGGAGGTGGGTGAGTGCTGGCAGCCAGACTGGGGACTGCTGGAGGAGGTGGGTGAGTGCTGGCAGCCAGACTGGGGACTGCTGGAGGAGGTGGGTGAGTGCTGGCAGCCAGACTGCTGGAGGAGGTGGGTGAGTGCTGGCAGCCAGACTGGGGACTGCTGGAGGAGATGGGTGAGTGCTGGCAGCCAGACTGGGGACTGCTGGAGGAGGTGGGTGAGTGCTGGCAGCCAGACTGCTGGAGGAGGTGGGTGAGTGCTGGCAGCCAGACTGCTGGAGGAGGTGGGTGAGTGCTGGCAGCCAGACTGCTGGAGGAGGTGGGTGAGTGCTGGCAGCCAGACTGGGGACTGCTGGAGGAGGTGGGTGAGTGCTGGCAGCCAGACTGGGGACTGCTGGAGGAGATGGGTGAGTGCTGGCAGCCAGACTGGGGACTGCTGGAGGAGGTGGGTGAGTGCTGGCAGCCAGACTGCTGGAGGAGGTGGGTGAGTGCTGGCAGCCAGACTGCTGGAGGAGGTGGGTGAGTGCTGGCAGCCAGACTGCTGGAGGAGGTGGGTGAGTGCTGGCAGCCAGACTGGGGACTGCTGGAGGAGGTGGGTGAGTGCTGGCAGCCAGACTGGGGACTGCTGGAGGAGGTGGGTGAGTGCTGGCAGCCAGACTGGGGACTGCTGGAGGAGGTGGGTGAGTGCTGGCAGCCAGACTGCTGGAGGAGGTGGGTGAGTGCTGGCAGCCAGACTGGGGACTGCTGGAGGAGGTGGGTGAGTGCTGGCAGCCAGACTGGGGACTGCTGGAGGAGGTGGGTGAGTGCTGGCAGCCAGACTGCTGGAGGAGGTGGGTGAGTGCTGGCAGCCAGACTGGGGACTGCTGGAGGAGATGGGTGAGTGCTGGCAGCCAGACTGGGGACTGCTGGAGGAGGTGGGTGAGTGCTGGCAGCCAGACTGCTGGAGGAGGTGGGTGAGTGCTGGCAGCCAGACTGCTGGAGGAGGTGGGTGAGTGCTGGCAGCCAGACTGCTGGAGGAGGTGGGTGAGTGCTGGCAGCCAGACTGGGGGCTGCTGGAGGAGGTGGGTGAGTGCTGGCAGCCAGACTGGGGGCTGCTGGAGGAGATGGGTGAGTGCTGGCAGCCAGACTGGGGACTGCTGGAGGAGGTGGGTGAGTGCTGGCAGCCAGACTGGGGACTGCTGGAGGAGGTGGGTGAGTGCTGGGAGTTTGACTGGCAGGATTGGGGGCTGGGAGAGTCACCTTTCTTCCAAGTTGCTTTGGTCTAGACTGCTTCAGTGTTTCACGCTACTTGTGTCATGGAGGGTTTGGGACTCTGCAGTGAAAGTCACAGGGCCCCCAGGTCTGCAAAGATCACAATCAATAAATTGTGTTGTAGCACAGAAATTTAGGAAAAGATCTGATCAAGTTTTGATGGAGTCATATCTAAAGGGATTAATTGGGAGCCCTTTGTATTATTGTTGTTTTGTATATTTATTTGTTGATTGAGAACTGATGTCTTCCCTTCTTGTACACTGCCCATTCTGATTGTTGCTAACTTCTCGTTCCAGTGAGTTTGTGCCATGCCAAGCTGAAGGTGCCCATCACATGCAAGATCCGAGTCTATGACAGCGTGGAGAAGACTGTGAGCTACGCCAAGATGCTGGAGAGGGCGGGCTGCCAGGTAGGCTTGTGTCCGCATCTCTTGTCTGGAGTGTGTCTTTCCTTGTTTTCCCCTACTGGAGTGTGTGTCTTTCCTTGTTTTGTTTTCCCCTACTGGAGTGTGTGTCTTTCCTTGTTTTGTTTTCCCCTACTGGAGTGTGTGTCTTTCCTTGTTTTGTTTTCCCCTACTGGAGTGTGTGTCTTTCCTTCTTTTCCCCTACTGGAGTGTGTGTCTTTCCTTCTTTTCCCCTACTGGAGTGTGTGTCTTTCCTTGTTTTGTTTTCCCCTACTGGAGTGTGTGTCTTTCCTTGTTTTGTTTTCCCCTACTGGAGTGTGTGTCTGTCCTTGTTTTGTTTTCCCCTACTGGAGTGTGTGTCTTTCCTTGTTTTGTTTTCCCCTACTGGAGTGTGTGTCTTTCCTTGTTTTCCCCTACTGGAGTGTGTGTCTGTCCTTGTTTTGTTTTCCCCTACTGGAGTGTGTGTCTTTCCTTGTTTTCCCCTACTGGAGTGTGTGTCTTTCCTTGTTTTGTTTTCCCCTACTGGAGTGTGTGTCTTTCCTTGTTTTGTTTTCCCCTACTGGAGTGTGTGTCTTTCCTTGTTTTGTTTTCCCCTACTGGAGTGTGTGTCTTTCCTTGTTTTGTTTTCCCCTACTGGAGTGTGTGTCTTCCTTGTTTTCCCCTACTGGAGTGTGTGTCTTTCCTTGTTTTCCCCTACTGGAGTGTGTGTCTTTCCTTGTTTTCCCCTACTGGAGTGTGTGTCTGTCCTTGTTTTGTTTTCCCCTACTGGAGTGTGTGTCTTTCCTTGTTTTCCCCTACTGGAGTGTGTGTCTTTCCTTGTTTTCCCCTACTGGAGTGTGTGTCTTTCCTTGTTTTGTTTTCCCCTACTGGAGTGTGTGTCTTTCCTTGTTTTGTTTTCCCCTACTGGAGTGTGTGTCTTTCCTTGTTTTCCCCTACTGCAGACCTGCCTACTACTACGGTTTGACCGTAGTTTCTACGGAATTTAGCCCAAAACTACGGACTACGGTCAAAGTTAAAAAAATACGATTTTTTTGTAGTTCGACATTACGGAAAGTGTAAGTCACATTTCAGGTTAGGTTCGCCTGATGACATTGTTTAGCCGTGCGTGAATTACGCGTTTCCGGTTGTCGTTTTTCGCGCATGCGCGCTCTTCATTGTAGAATTGGAAACCAAAAGTGAAAGATGTCGTCGCAGGCAAAAAGACTACATGAAACTTCCGAGTCCGACACGGACAATGAAACCGCGGACTCTTCTACGAGTAAAACAAAGAAGAAGAAGAAGGCTCCAACGCAAACTTTTCGGCCCCATTACTCGGAGAAGTATCGAGA
>JAWQFJ010011242.1:0-2500 GCA_034096865.1 Theodoxus fluviatilis
CATATTCAAGAATGGTATAAAGATATATATACACTCGTTTCGAAGCCATTTCGAAGACATTAGCCTCGTTAGCATCATGACCTACATTTCGGTCACGCTGTGACTGCATTTCAACTCAATCTCAGATGAAGACTTTTTTGTGCTACGAACGTGCCTTTCGCTTGTTAAAATGATCAATCAACTTAATCTAAAAATTAGATACAGTGCTTCAATGTTAAATGACATCTGCAAAGTGAGAAAACCACCCCAAAAAAGCAAACAAGAACTGATACAATACTCACATTGAATTGGAAAAAATGGCGTCGAACGCGGTGCGAGCAAGGCGGAAGTTGCTTCAGAGTTGTTCTCCTTGCTTTCACACACTTTCTACCTTTTACTGGTTGGCTCACACAGAAAAGTGTGTGAAGTTCTCACACACCTTGAAGTTGCAAATCAACAAATGGGGTCCAGCTTTGCCACTCTGGCTGCATCCGTTTCGTGATATGGAGATACCGAATCCGATGAAAAAATAATGGGGTCCCATTTTAGGAACCCACTTTTTTTTGGGAACCCATTTTCCAGAACTTTGGTAGGTTAAAGAACCCACTTTTCGAGGTTTACAAGCACACACACACACACACACACACACACACACACACACACACACACACACACACACACACACACACACTCATACACACACTTCAAAATACCACAAGGTTTGCTGCCAGTGCGTTTGAGTTCATGAGACTGTTTCGGTCGATGTGAAGTTTTCCAGACAAAGACAGCCTGTGTCAACTGTAAGATGCCAATACTTTAAACGACTGTGGACAGCAGTTTTATAAGCTTCTTCTACTATTCTCTGTTTGTGGTTGTCCTCGTCGTTACTGTTGTCGATATCAACGCCGTTTTCGTCTTGTCATCGTTTTCACTGTCATCATCGTCTTCGTCACATCAACCTGGGTGAACAAGATGCACTACAAACATCTCAGCAGAACACCATCATCATATATTCCAAACAACACAGCTACTAATCTTGTAAATTATCATTGCTAGATATGATGGGTAAATAACAGACAGAAATCTGCATAATTTTGTGCAATATACCTGAGTAAACTTGCATTACCACATGCTTCCATTTCCAATGAAAACAATGAATGGATTTGCACACAGAATTCTCAGCCCCATATGTGTCTCAAATCTATTTCTGCACTTTACCTCTGCGAGTAATTTTCCTGGTAGGCCACATGACTTTAAAACATTTTGGACATAAAATACGTCATTACTTCCCCTGTAGGAGAAGAGTCATAAGTCTTGCTCGCTCACAAGTCTACAGGAATGTGGCAGTCCTTTCACCCCTTCCCAGTTCAGACGGAACAATTAACATACCGAGGATCAGTGTCAGTATGGCGGTGTAGAGAAGATTGAAAGCCATTGTTTCCTCGCTCGACTTGACTTGCAGCCTACCAGAGCTCGGGAAAAGATATCTACAGATAAGACAAGAAACAGGTGACTCAGAAGCGAAATGTCCCACGAGAACATTCAAGGTTGTCCGATATCTCCCTTATGTGTTCACCTTGTGAGTTAAGGGTACGACACTCCCCTGGTGTCTTTGGTTGGGGGTTCCAATCCCCCCACCGCGTCCCCCTATCCGTGACAGGGAGAAGACTGGGAACATAGAATGTGACTGGCTCATACTCTAATCAAGGCTAGTGATTTGGAAAGTATGTGCGTATGTATGTGTGTATGTATGTGCGTATGTATGTGTGTATGTGTGTATGTATGTATGTGCATTGAGGCCATGCTTCTGGCCAGACAACTCCGCTGGGCAGGACACCTGTCACACATGGAGGACACGCGATTGCCCCAAGCTGTGTTCTATGTAGAGCTACGTCTGGGTAAACGTGACAAAAGAGTCCCACGAAAGCGCTTCAAGGATCAACTAAAGCGCCAGCTCAGTGCGGCTGGTATCCCAGAGGAAGACTGTGAAAGCATTGCCAAAGACAGGGACAGGCGGAGGGCATTGTCAAAGCGAGGCGCTGAAGCCTTCGAAACGTCTAGAAGAGAGACCTTAGAAAATAAGCGCAGATGGAGGAAAACATCGGCTGCCCAGAGCCTCCCTACTCGGAGATTTTCTAGCCCAGTGTGTGCCAGAGCGTGTTGTCAAGGATTGGGGTACACAGTCACCAGAGGGCATGTCGCCAGAGACTCTCCCCCCCTGAGATCCTTGGAAGCAGCCTTCATCATGTGCATGTATGTGTGCTTGTTAATCGCCGGTCTCCACAACGTCGGAGTGCTGAAAGGGCATCACAGTCTGGGAAAGAAAAGTGTCTTCAGCTGGTTCTTGAGGGATCCATGAGAGTCCTTTTTTTCTTCAGAAATTTGGAAGTGTGGTTCCAAAGAACATCTCCGAAATATGAAAAAGAGCGCTGGCCATAATTTCTTATATCCATATGGTTCGTTTTTAATAACCATGGGACGAGAACCAAACGATTCTTAGTAACTCTTGTCTACAATTAAG
>JAWQFJ010011242.1:7500-15000 GCA_034096865.1 Theodoxus fluviatilis
TCCGCTGTGCCTCCACCATCCTTAGTGACGTTTGCACCCAGATACGTGAAGCTCTCTACCTCCTCTACCTCGCTTTCTCCAACCTTCAGCTTGCTGTCGCTCTTGCTGTTGGCCTTCATGATCCTGCACTTCTTAGCATTCAGTCTTAGACCAACTTTGGCTGCATTGTCTTCCAGTCTGGTTGTTTTGTGCTGAAGGTGGTCCATTGTTGAAGATAGAAGGGCAAGGTCATCTGCAAAGTATTCCAGTTCTTTCACCCCCCCAACAGTTCTCCGCATCACCCAGTCGATTACCAGGAGGAACAGAAATCCTGACATACAGCACCCCTGCTTCACTCCCGTTGTCACTGGGAACCAGTCTGTTGTCTCGTTCTCGTCAATAACAGAGCACTGAAAGCCCCCATAAAGGGTCTTGACCATCTGGATCAGCTTCTGAGGGATTCCATACTGACGCATGATGATCCAAAGGCTGTCTCGGTGTATGGAATCGAACGCTTTTTCAAAGTCGACGAAGTGGACGTACAGTGTAGCATTCCATTCGTTGACTTGTTCCAGGATATTCCTGAGGATGAATATCTGGTCGACAGTTCCTCTGCCCGTCCTGAAGCCGGCTTGTTCTTTCCGGAGCGATGAATCTACTCCAGCCTGTATCCTGTTGATGAGAATCTTGCTGAGCACCTTGCTAGCCAGAGGCAACAAAGTAACCCCCTCCAGTTTCCACAGTCCTGAAGGTTTCCTCGCTTTGGAATTTTGCAAATGAGTCCTTTGGTCCATTGTGCCGGAACTGTCTCTTGGTCCCAAATGAGGTCAAAAATCCGCTTTAGTTCTAAGCTGGTCTGTTCGGTGCCTGCTTTAAGCATTTCGGCTGAAATTTGGTCTGCTCCAGGGGCCTTTCCATTCTTGAGGGCCTTCAGTGCGGTCTTGATTTCTTCAACATCTGGCGCATCGACTGAAATATCGATCTCTTCCCTTTCCTCCTCTTCCTCCTGTGGTGGTTCCTCTGGTGTTTCCCTGTTGAGAACTTCCTGGAAATGTTCCTTCCATCTCGCTAGTCTGGCCTCTTTGCTCTTCCGCAGCTCCCCGTTCTTGCTCTTCACTGCTGCTGCTTGTCTGGTGCTCTGTCCTGTTAGTTGTTTCACTATGCTGTATAGTTCCCTCTGCCTTCCGTTCTCCGCTGCATCATGTGGTCTCTCTGCGTTCTCTGATATCCACCTCCTCTTGTCCTCTCTCACGCTCCTCTTCACCTCCCTGTCCTTCTCCCTATACTCTTCTCTCATTCTGTTGTTTTTTTTCTTTCTGAGCGGGTACTGTCAATCCTTGTCTTGATGACTTTCCTCTCGTCGATCATTCTCCAGGTTTTATCGCTGATCCACGGCTTGTGGTCGATCGGATTCCTCACCTTTCCATCCGCTGATACCCATGTTGCCTTGTGGATGTCCTTATGGGGAAATAATGTTCCTGCTATCACAAGTCCATTCAGCTGGCAGAACTCGCACAGTCTTTCCCCTTTGTCGTTCTGTGTCCCTAACCCGTGCACGCCCATTGTTCTCTCGTATCCGCTGTTGTTACATCCAACTTTAGCATTGAGGTCCCCCATGATGATGACGATGTCGTTCCTGTTGCATCCGTCCAGTGCTTCCTGTAGCTCCTGGTAGAACTGCTCTTTCTCCCCTTCTTCCCTCTCGTTGTGAGGGGCGTACACTTGAATGATGGTCACTCTCCTGTATCTCGAGTAGAATTTTGCTGTTATGATCCTCTTGTTGATGGGGGTCCATTTCATGAGTGACTTCTCTGCTTGTTGACTTATCATGATGGTAACACCACCCTCATGCAGTTCTTCATCTCCACTGTAAATCAGCGTCTGTCCCGTAGTCATGTTCATCCTGCCTGCTCCTGTCCATCTGCACTCGCTGATTCCAAGTATGTCCAGTTGGTATCCTTTCATCTCTCTCGCGATCTGTGCTGTCGCTCCTCCTCTTTACATAGTTATCACGTTCCAATGTCCGATGGTGAAAATGTTTTTGGGCGTCACAAGAGAGCTCGTCGGGCGCTGGGCTTCCCCAAGGCTTTGGTCCGTCGTCGTCATACTGCCGATGTCGGCGATCCCCGCTCCACCCTGGTCGTCTTGCAATATGATGTCCGTTGTTTCTGTAACAGGCTTGCTTTTCCACCACCACACTATTACAGCTGTCTTTACCTCCACCACACTCTTACAGCTGTCTTTACCACCACCACACTCTTACAGCTGTCTTTACCACCACCACACTATTACAGCTGTCTTTACCACCACCACACTATTACAGCTGTCTTTACCTCCACCACACTCTTACAGCTGTCTTTACCACCACCACACTATTACAGCTGTCTTTACCACCACCACACTATTACAGCTGTCTTTACCACCACCACACTATTACAGCTGTCTTTACCACCACCACACTATTACAGCTGTCTTTACCACCACCACACTATTACAGCTGTCTTTACCACCACCACACTATTACAGCTGTCTTTACCCCCACCCTACTATTACAGCTGTTTTACCACCGCCACACTATTACAGCTGTCTTTACCACCACCCTACTATTACAGCTGTTTTTACCACCGCCACACTATTATAGCTGTCTTTACCACCGCCACACTATTACAGCTGTCTTTACCCCCACCCTACTATTACAGCTGTTTTTACCACCGCCACACTATTATAGCTGTCTTTACCACAGCCACACTATTACAACTGTCTCTACCACCGCCACACTATTACAGCTGTCTTTACCTCCACCACACTATTACAACTGTCTTTACCACCACCACACTATTACAGCTGTCTTTACCACCACCACACTATTACAGCTGTATTTACCACCACCACACTATTACAGCTGTATTTACCCCCACCCTACTATTACAGCTGTCTTTACCACCGCCACACTATTACAGCTGTCTTTACCTCCACCACACTTTTACAGCTGTCTTTACCTCCACCACACTATTACAGCTGTCTTTACCTCCACCACACTATTACAGCTGTCTATACCACCACCACACTATTACAGCTGTCTTTACCTCCACCACACTATTACAGCTGTCTTTACCTCCACCACACTATTACAGCTGCCTTACCACCGCCACACTATTACAACTGCCTTTACCACCACCACACTATTACAGCTGTCTTTACCACCACCACACTATTAAAGCTGTCTATACCACCACCACACTATTACAGCTGTCTTTACCACCACAACACTATTACAGCTGTCTTTACCTCCACCACACTATTACAACTGCCTTTACCACCACCACACTATTACAGCTGTCTTTACCACCACCACCTATTACAGCTGTCTATACCACCACCATACTATTAAAGCTGTCTTTACCACCGCCACACTACTACAGCTGTCTCTACCACCACCACACTATTACAGCTGTCTTTACCACCGCCACACTAATACAGCTGTCTTTACCACCACCACACTATTACAACTGTCTTTACCTCCACCACACTATTACAGCTGTCTATACCACCGCTACACTATTACAGCTGTCTATACCACCGCCACACTATTACAGCTGTCTTTACCACCACAACACTATTACAGCTGTCTATACCACCGCCACACTATTACAGCTGTCTTTACCTCTGTCACACTATTACAACTGTCTTTACCATCACCACACTATTACAGCTGTCTATACCATCATCACCAGCGGGATGTAAGAAAACACTCACCTCCTTGCACACTGTGATTGCGAACTTGTTCCTCCAGCTCTGCCAACCAACGGGCTTTGCTGATATCTATAGCAACGGCGTGCTTGGACAGAATTCGGACGGCAAAATCTTCGTATTCTGCTGTGATGTTGACCTTGACCGCAAATTCTGCGACCTGCAAGGTCACCCAGGCAAGGGTCAAGGTTTTTTGTTTGCATGGCAACGTCTTATCTTGTTTAACAAATACATCCTACATGCATTTACCCTATGGTCATCGGACCAAGAAGTAAACCGTCATGCACTTGGCCTTGCTTGTCTGACGTGTACGCAGAACAATTCTGAATATGACAATGGTTTGAGCGAGGAAAATTAAAGTTCATGGAGGCAGAATGGGGATAACATAAGATACAATAACATGACATAACATGTAGTGACATAACACGACATGACATGACACTACAAACATAACATAACATGACACGACACGACACGACACGACACGACACGACACGACAGGCCAGGACAGGACAGGCCACTACAAACATAACATAACATAACATGACATAACCTGACACGACACGACAGGAAAGGACAGGACAGGACAGGACAGGACAGGACAGGACACGACACGACATGACATAACATGACGTGACATGACACGACACGACACGACACGACACGACAACACATAACATAACATGACATAACATGACATGACATGGCATAACATAGCCTGACGTGACAACACAACATAACACAGCATGACATGACAAGACGACACAACATAACATAACATGACATGACAAGACAACATAACATGACATGACAAGACACGACAACACAACATAACATAACATGACATGACAACACAACATAACATGACATGACAAGACAACACAACATAACATGACATGACATCACATAACATTACATAAGAAAACAAAACAACACAACATGATACATACGGTATTTTTCCAAATATGGAAATCAATGTTACATTTCACTGGCGTTTGTACAACAGAAACTTCGCAATGCAGGAAATAATATGAAAACAATGAGTAAATAAAGATGTGATTGCATTGTCAGAGGTTCAGATCATGATGTAGAATAGCTAGTGTTTAAAGTTTTCATGGCAGTTGGTATAAAACATCGCATGGTATCTGTCTCTGTGTTATTAGAGGACGAAATCTTAGACTGCCAAGTATAATTCTGGGGTGGAATTCTGTAGTGAGATGGTGCTCTGCATTTCTCTCATGATACGTGTCTTCTCTCTCACGTGATTTTGGTGGATCTGGTTAAAAGTTTCTAGGGTTGTTCCAATTATTTGTAATGCCTATGTGTACAGTGTAGCGCCGTCTCTCTTGCTGATGTTACCTCTCCAATACACTACTCATGACAGCATAGAAGAATGTCTTCAGCAACATTCTGTTCATTCCGAAAGGTCTCAGTTTACGCAGGCAATAAAAGCTGGATCACACTCACTGTGAAGACGTCCACCGCTACGACGAGACGGTTGACGACAGGCAGCGTGTAAGCGTTGTCCACCAGCAACACAGCCTCCAGACATCGATTCCTCTCCGACAACTCACACAGCCTGCCCCTGTGCAGAGCGAGGCAAGGCAGGTCAAACCACCTACTAAGGGTAAAGGTGCTAGCTTTGATAATGCAACTTTCCTCCCATTCTTGGATGCTCGAAGCGCACACGTGTACTCCCTGGTCGTCAACAGTCCAGCACCCTCTCCCTCGATGGGGAGAAGCAATGTGAGTTAAGTACCTTGCCCATGCGTCCTGGGATCTGCGCATCTTGGAACGCGGCACAAACCGTTAGCGACAGGAGGTCAAGCTTGTTTACCACTTGGCCACAACATCATTAATGCAGAATTAAAGGGTCAATGCAATTCATTTATACAGCGACTTTCAATGGATGCTTTTTGTGCTCAAACAGCTTCATGCGTTGCCTCCTATTGGACTCGAGACTGAGTCTCTACTAACATTCGACACGCCATGAGGCTCCGTCCGGGGGAGACGTCCTCTTCAAGTGGAGACTTAGCTGTGGAGCATTTAGAACCCACTCCAGTAATTCAGTCAGGGATGGCTCCGAACAAGTAATAAGGATACGATATATGGACAAGAAATATAAGCTTAGTCAGACAAAAACTTATCCTCTCACCATTCCAGTCTGACATATTGCTCACGGAGTCAGGTTGATCGTCCTCCAAAAACGCCATCACAACCGCAACAGCTATCCCTGCATTTGTGGTTGGAGCAAAGGAATGCGAGTGGAAACCGATGAAACCCTTGGATCTCTCGAAGTATCATCTATGGCATCTGCTACCTTTCAACAATGTGTGGGACAAGCAAGACGCAAGTTCGTACAGGTAGAAAGACTTTGTGCAGAAGCAAGGAAAATCAGCCAGAGTGTCTGTGCATGGAGAACAAACCCAAAAGTTTGATGTAGTACGATGCGCAATATCAAAAACAGGTGTATCACAGGAACAAAAATAGGAACATTTTGAAAACATATCGAATCAAACTGATCAGGATTTGGGGGCAGTGAACTTCAGAACGGGAGAGAAGTAGGTTGAAGAGGCAAATGAGGATAAAGAAAAGCACTTTAAAGGAAGACATGGTTCAAGAGTAGAACGGGAGGTTCAGGAGTATACAGGGAAGGATTCTGAGTAGAAAGGAAAGGATTCTGAGTTGAAAGGAAAGGATTCTGAGTAGAAACGGAAGGATCAAGAGTAGAAACGGAAGGATTCTGAGTAGAAACGGAAAGATCAAGAGTAGTAAGGAAAGGATTCTGAGTAGAAACGGAAAGATCAAGAGTAGAAACGGAAGGATTCTGAGTAGAAACGGAAAGATCAAGAGTAGTAAGGAAAGGATCCTGAGTAGAAACAAAAGGATCAAGAGTATAAACGGAAGGATTCTGAGTAGAAACGGAAGGATCAAGAGAAGAAAAGACAGGATCCTGAGTAGAAACAAAAGGAGCAAGAGTAGAAACGGGAGGATCAAGAGTATAAGCGGAAGGATCGAGAGTAGAAACGGGAGGATCAAGAGTAGAAAAGGAATGATCAAGAGTAGAAAAGGAAGGATCATCAAGACTAGAAACGAAAGGATCAAGACTATAGAAGCGGAAGGATCAAGGCTAGAAATGAAAGGGTAAGAGTAGAAAAGGAAGGATCATCAAGACTAGAAGCGGTAGGATCAAGACTATAGAAGCGGAAGGATCAAGACTAGAAATGAAAGGGTAAGAGTAGAAACGCAAGGATCAAGAGTAGAAACGGAAGCTATAGTAGGAACAAAAGTAGAAGCAGGGCTAGGATGGAAACAAGCAGCAAGGATTGAAGCAGCGGTAGGAGGAGGAGGAGTAGGAAAAGAAGGAGCAGAGGACCCAAGAGGTGATGCAAGAAGGCCAAGAGTTGTAGAGCTCACCCTTCCACGTCCATGATGGTGAGGAACTGTCCGTCCTGCGCGGAGCAGTCTGGTCCCCGGAAACCCGCCTCGCACACGCAGCCTCTTTGGGTGCAATTGCCATGGTTACTGCAGAGGTTTTCGCAGTGGAGACTTCTCAGGTAGCTAGGGAAGGTCATCTTGTCTCCTTGCTTGGTGTAGAATTTCTCGTCCGCCAACATCAACGCCTCACAGTTGGTGGAGAAGGCCTGGACCACGTCGCTTATGTAGTCGAAGGTGCCAAGGCTCTGAAGGAAAAGCACTAGTTTTAGGCAGGCGTCCGCCATGCCTGCGAGAGGTGACAGAGAGATCCACCTGGCATCGATGACACCATTG
>JAWQFJ010011242.1:22500-24978 GCA_034096865.1 Theodoxus fluviatilis
GACTGGCCAAGTGATCCACATGGGTACCACTGTCTGTCATGGCAGCTTTGGATGGAATGCTCGCACACAGTGATCCACATGTGTACCGCTGTCTGTCATGGCAGCTTTGGATGGAATGCTCGCACACAGTGATCCACATGGGTACCGCTGTCTGTCATGGCAGCTTTGGATGGAATGCTCGCACACAAGTTAATTCACAGAGTCCTCAAGGACTCCTTAAATGCGACTCTCCACCAGATCGCTCCGTGAACCCGAGTCACGTGACTCTGGCGCAGTTCGCAATGAATGCGTAATAGACTTGACCCGTCGCATTACAGCATGGTGCCAAAAATAGCTTGTTCTGGATACTCTTTGTTCCAATTTTTACAGAAATGATTCAGATGTCAAAACTTGTTTCCGTTTCTACAACCAAAAACAGTATATTTAATCGATTAAACGCTTGTTTATTGCATCAACAAGCGTAATGTATGAGTTTTGTGCGAAATGGTCTTAGAACTACTTTAACGGCATATGCCAGGGAGCAGAGTGCTATCCCACTAGCCTCTCGTGTGACCGCCTTATGAATATTCCGGACGGATTACTTCCATCACGTGATATGAACTATGCTGGAGACTTCCGCTGGCAGGCGAAGTCTGTAGTGGACTAGAATGGCACTAACAGGCACGGGACTCCGACAGAAGCTCCAACCGAAACGAGTCGGAGTGGGTCGGGATGGAATGGCCGATCCGGGAACGGCAGAGCACAACCTCTTCTCTGCTGGTGAGTGAAAGTGAGGCGGGTCGCCCATCCCATCCTGCTGCTGGGGACTTGCAACGTATTCTAGCGCCACTCAAAATGCGGACGGGGGACTAAATACTTTTTCATCCTGTCTCCCACTAGGAATACTTACTGGGTGCTGACATTACACTACACCGAAAGATTGACTCTGCACTGAATTTCTCACAAGGAGGATAATGAAACCATTCCTATCAATGGCACGTCAAACAGATCGCAGACTTACATCATCTGCTTGGCAGTGTGGAGGCTGAAGGAGGAGTTTGGATGGCTGCCGGAACTGCAGATGGTGTTGGTAGGAGTAGGGATGGGGGAATGGGTCGTGGGTGGCCCAGCGGTGGCAGCAGAGGTCGTGGTGCGACCAGTGGTGGTAGTGGCGGGTGGCTGGGTGGGGGCAATGCTGGGCACTGTGGCTCCAGGGGCGTGGTGAACGGTGACAGACATCAGTAACTGCTTGATCGCCACTTCCACGATATGACCAAGACTGGAGATGATCTGTCCGGCACAGGGAGAAGGTTAGAAAAAATTGCGACTTTTCACTTATCTATGGATGCTCAATCCGCACACTCTCACCCGCGGTCCGCGGGCTTCTCTCTGTCTCACTCCAATACCATCTCAACTCCCTGGGGAGTGTGGAACCAGGTTGCGGATGATCGCGCTAAATTTATTTTCCCTAAATTTTCTAACTCACCCCTCACAGGCACCCGTTTATCTCCTAGGTGGGCTAGAGCTGTGTGAGTGAAGCATCTTATTCAAGCGTGCAACTCTGGGATCCGCACGGCTCAGATCGCCATACCCACTCGCAGCGAGCAAGCGGATCCAGGTCACGCGAGCCAACCACCCGGCCACAGAGCCGAGGTGTGCATGAGCGTACATGGTTCCTGTATCAGTGTGTGTCTTCAGAATGTTCCCTTCTGACAAATAAATGCGACTGACCACCACAAAACAGGTCATTATTCGATTTCTTACTTTGGGAAGTTATTCATATCATTTTAAAGATGAGAGTTTACGCTTTCCATCGGTACCAAAAGTATTTTTGTATCTTTAACATTATTATAGTTACAACTATTCAAAAGAACGCTGCAATGCCACCCAAATTTGAAGAAAATTGCAACACAAGTGTTAGTACATCACTTCTGACTGGTCCAACTTCAAACTCTGTGTAAGTCACGGATTTGTTGTCTATTCTTAGAGACAGACGACGCAACACGGAAAATTCCCGTACAGGCAGATCAGGAAGAACGAGCTTTGCAGTGATGAATGATACGTCGGTATGAGTAGATGCCATCTTGCAGTTGGAAAAACCTCAGACACGCTGAGCCCCAATTATCTTTTTGCTCTTAGGGAGTCGGGCTAATATATTGAGAGAAAAAACACACATTATAATGATGATGATGATGATGATGATATGACATAGATGACTTGCGCGTGAGTTTGATTAAGTGAGGGAGAGTTGCGCGACGTCAGCCTCACTCTCTCGTCCAAGCCCCCCCTTATATAATATATGTATATTGATTCGTATCGTATATCAGCAACATATCGATTCTAAAGGGGTAAAAGAGGCAGAATATACCCCAAACAGGAAATGCACCTGGTAAACCCCAACTGATAGTACAGGGCTGTGTCTCTGAAATGACGAGCGCGACTTCTGGCCCGTGTTGTGGTGGTCGGACACAAATGGAGTTTCAATGCTCTGACTCAGAT